>PISX010002157.1:0-37249 GCA_004024625.1 Mellivora capensis | reverse complement strand
ATCCTCAAAAAGTTGAAAATAGAGCTACCCTATGACCCAGCAATCGCACTACAGGGTATCTACCCTAAAGACACAAATATAGTGATCCAAAGGGGCACATGCACCTGAATGTTTATAGCAGCAATGTCCACAATAGCCAAGCTACAGAAAGAACCTAGATGTCCATCAACAGATGAATGGATAAAGAAGATGTGGTATATATATATATATATATATATATATATATATATATATATATATAATGCATCCATGAAAAGAAATGAAATCTTGCCATTTGCAATGATGTGGATAGAACTAGAGGGTATTATGCTGAGTGAAATAAATCAATCAGAGGAAGACAATTATCATATGATCTCTCTGATATGAGGAATTTGAGAGGCAGGGCAGGGAGTAGTGGGGCATAGGGAGGGAAAAAATGAAACAAGATGGGATTGGGAGGGAGACAAACCATAAGAGACTCTTAATCTCATGAAACAAACTGAGGGTTGCTGATGGGTGGTGGGGGGGTTGGGATAGGGTGGCTGGGTGATGGACATTAGGGAGGGTATGTGCTATGGTGAGTGTTGTGAAATGTGAAAGCCTGATGATTCACAGACCTGTACCCCTGAGGCAAATAATACATTATATGTCAATAAAATCTATAAAAAATTTTAAAAATTCTTCCATCAATTCTTATTTACCTAGTACATTACTCATCTATCTACTCAACAGGAAACAATATTTAAATAGTAAACCTATAGTGATTGTACATTCAAAGATATGTTATTGTCTTCCAAGTCCCTCCTTGAAGAACCCCGTCAGTGTTTCCTTGCTGCTGCCTTTTTCCATGAAGGGTTTGGTGCTTGGTCTCCTGCACTGATTCACAATGAAACCAGGCTGGCTATTTGGTGGACCACGCTGCTCGAGCATGAGGGACTGATTCCTCCATTCAAGTGTGAGACCAGCAGACAAGGAGCTGCCTAGGACTGCTAGAGGAATCCAGCTGGAGCCCCAGTTCCATGAGTCCAGTGAGAGGGGACCATCATTCCAAATGGAGACAATAAAATTTTAATCACCCTGGGGTCCGTCATAAGAACCCGCAGGTAGATGATGGACTGTCTGTACAACTTGGCTCTTTTCCTTGGATGCACTTTTGAGTCTGAGAATTTTGCACATCTTTTTCCTTAGCCAGCAAGTTATTTTAAGAAAAGAAAATGCACTCACCCATTTAGCATTGTAAATTTGAGGTAAAACTTTGTCTTTCGGCAACTGGGGGCTTTGTAACTTTTTTTTTCCACTTTACTCATGGGGTAACATCTGTCCCTAATTTACCCACAAATGTTCTCTTAGGGACTCACTGGGCTGGAGTAGCCTATCCTTAAGTCAGCAGTGATTTTCCTACTGTCACGAGGCCTGAAAGGATATTATCTGATGGTGTCCTTGGTGGCCCCAGAGCAATGCTTTGAAAACGTGCCCATGGTTATCCCTTTGCCTTCCTTATCCAGACTGGAGTCCTTTCATGGCCCCATCTGGAGTGCTTGGCTCAGTGTTAGAAAAGGACAGATTCTTAGCAGATGGTTTATCAGAGGACCTGGCACATGGTTCCGCCAAGAAAACCTCATCTAATACCTTTGAGTTGGGGAAGCTTTAGAGCAAAGAGTAGCTCCAAGCCTTCTGCACAACCAGGAATGTTTTGCTTATTAGATTTTTAAAATGATGCTCAAGTAAATATCTAGACAGGGGCAGTTCTAGAGATCCGACACTGTAGATGATTTCAAGCTAGCGTATCCCCTTAGACCAACTTGACGACATCTATAAAGTTGGGGTAGGGCCAGCGCCTTGGGCGTGAAAGGAATGAGGCTATCCTAAAGGATATCAGGCATCTTGACAAGTAATATTTTAATTTAAAAGATGCGACTCTGATCAGCATGAGATGTCTTGCATATCTAGTAAGCTGCTCAAAATGAATCTGTTCAAACCTATGCCTTCTGCAGTCTTCATCTCAGTGGAGGGCAACTCCATCTTTCCATTTGCTCAGGCCTAAAACCAGTAGAATCATTCTTTATTCCTTTTTCTTTCATATGCAACATCCGGGTTGTCAGTAGATATTTTTCAACTCTACTGCCGAAGTGTGTCTCACATTCAAACTCTCAGTTATCGCCCTGGTTGGAGCTGCCGTTAGCTAGCAACTAGATTATTGTAGGTGTCTCCTATCAGGCACTCAGGTCCCCAGTTTTACTCTTATTAATCTATTCCCCACATAGCATTTTGAGTGAGACTGCCAAAATCCATGTCCCAACATGTCACCCCTCCACTAGAAACACTCCAGTGGCTTCCCATTGCACACATTGTGGAAGCTCCCACGGGCCTGCAGGGCTTTGCATCATGGAGTCCCTTGGGTCTGCGTTGATCTCTCATTGCTTTTCCTGCTCATTCTGCTCCAGGCACACTGGCCAACTTTCTGGCCCATGAACTCTCAAGACATACACCCATCTAGAACTTTTGTCCTCGCTGTTCCCTTTGCTGAAACACTCTTCCTGCAAATATCTAGCTCATTCTGCCCTTCTCCCCCACTTCCTTCCCATTTTCCACTTAATTTTTCATGGCATTTGTCACCATCAAATATACTATATATTTTTCCTACTTCCTTTTTTCTGTCTTTCTCTACTAGAATACATATTTCTTAAGGGCAGGGAGTTTTGTCCCCATTTTAAAAAATTATTATTATTTCCATATTAATAGCACTAAGAACAGAGCTTGACAAAGTTAAGTGCTCCAAAAATATTTTTTTGGGTGGAGGAATCATATATTTCCCAAATAATTTGTCAGGTGATGTGCTAATTGCTAGCCACACAGCGGTGAACAAAACAGACAATGATTCATGACCTCATGGATCTTAAAATTGAATGGGCAGGGAATATGGTCATTTAACAACTAACACATAAATGAGAGTTGAAGCATTTTAAGAACTTGAAGAACTGGAAAATGTTGACTGAAGCTGCCAAGTATGGTTTGAGAAATGGCACTGTGAGGCAGAAATCAAGCTATGTTGAGGTTTGGGGTATGATTTCAGCCATGAGAAGCCAGCAGGTGACTGCTATAGTCCCACATGCACTCTCTAAAGTCCTGTCTGGCTGCAGTGTGTGAATGGATTGGAAGAGGTCAACAGTGGATGTGGAGAGATGTGGTGAGAGGTGATTGCCATAGTACAGGTGAGAGGTGATGGTCAAGGACCAGGATATTCTGCATTAGACGGGCAAGAGCCTACTGCCAGTCTGAATAGTATTTAGGTGGATTTGGGGCGCTAGGGAGTAAGAGGGGTCAAAGATGAACCCCAGGTTCTGCTTTGAGCAGCAGGTGCACGCCATTTCCCGAGAGGCACAGTGCAGGGGATTTGGGAGGCAGAGTGGTAAGAGCGAGAATGGGGAAAAATCATGAGTCAGCTTCTGAAATAGACAAATGCAACATCCCGTGGTGCCATCCCTGCTTAGAAGCAAGTCTGAGCAGGAAGAGTGCTTAGTTTATAGATAGATGGTGATCTAAGTCCTTGGGGTGAATGGGATCACAAGGAAAGAGTTAAGATGAGTAAGGAAGGAGTACTGGGACAGAATGCCGCCTGATTTCGCTATCCAAGGCTTGATCATGTAGGCAGAAAAGCCTACCGTGGAGTTATGAGGAGAAAAAACATCGTGTCAAGGTAAAGCAAAGGAAAGGAGAATTCTACAGAGGAAGGTGCAGTTTGCTGTGCCAATTATTAAGAGATCAAGCAAGGCAGGGCTGCAAGTGGAATTCACCACGTGGGGGCGCTAGTGAAAGCCACTTCAGAGAACATCTGACTTGAGATAATGGCCGGGTAATGAGACGGGGCGGGAAAGGGAGGACATGGAAGCCACAGGTGGACACCATGCAGGACATGTAACTGTGAAAGGGAGAAGTGGGCACTTCTAAGGTGAAGGAGACTTAAGAGGCTGACAGGTTCGTGGGAGGCAGTGGTCAAGGGGAGGCTGCGCGCACGTTGGCCCCCATACCAAGATCAGAGGGACCCGCGTTCTACACGGAGACGATGGCCAAGGCTCAGAGCACACAAATAGCACATGGAAGGACTAGAAAGATCTCTGTGGTAGGAGCTCGGGGCAAAATGGTGGGGGCCAGCTGGGAGAATCAGGCTGCTCACAGAGTCACTTGACAGCCGTGGCAAGGAGTTTGTATTTCATGCTAAATGTGACCTCAAGCTGTGGGACAGCTCCTACCACGGGAGGCATGATGTGAACTCATCTGAACGGCCATGATCTCAGCGTCCTGGGATCGAATGCCATGTCCCAGGAGGGGAGCTGGCTTCTCCCTCTCCCTCTGCCTCTCCACCACGCTCTCTCACTCTCTCTCTCAAATAAATGAATAAAATTTTAAAAAGGAAAAAGAACGAAGTACACTTTCTGCCATGTTCCACACCTCCTACTGTACCTCCAGCTCTCTGCTGTGCTCAGAGATTCTCTATTCCGTGCCTTTAGAAAGAGATGAGAGAAGAAATAAACCACGTCACCCAGAGGAGGTAGACAAGGACATGATATCCCATCACTGCTGTGAGGGTGGAACTCCAGAGCCTGTCTCTTTTCTCAAAAGACCTCAGGATCCCCATCTTCCTGACAGAGACACTGTAAGTCCTCACCCTGACTCATGAAGCCCAGTGTAAAATGCGCCCCTCCATACTGTCTCCCTTCTGGTCATACTTGCCAAGTAAGCTCCTGTCACTGGGGCTTTGAACCTGCTGTTCCCTCCTCCTGGGATGCTCTTCCCCCAGGTATCCTCAGCATCCTTTCCCTCACCTTACAAAGACCTTCACTTAAATGTCACCTTTTCAGGCAGGCCTCTCCTGGCTAACAGATCCACATTTTCAATACCTCCAACAGAGTGGCCACGACTTGACTTATGACATCCTGTCTAGTTTACTTCATTTTGTTTATTCTCCTCTCCTCCTCTGAAATGAAAGCCCCACGAGAATAGAAGGCCTCATTTGGTTTGTACTGATGAATCCCTAGTGCCTAAGACAGGTGAGTGCGATTTAATTGTGCTTGAATATTGAGGAGACAGGGACACACCGTATCACAGGTGGCAGCTGCCTTTGTACCCCTGGCACATAGCAGGCCCTCAGCAATCAGCTATTGGGTGAATGAAGGAGCCATGATTGGTCTGAGGTAGGAAAAAGGACATCTTGTCCACATCTCTTCCATTTTGGCAGGAGAGGAGAAAGAGCGAGCGCTTGCCGATTTGTGGCGACTATTTGAGAACGTTCCTATCCGACGGCCTCTCCTTTCTCTGTGGAAGGGCAACTGAAGGTGGGAGTGAGGGCAGTGTTAGAAGGTGTAAGGAATGTGCAGGGAGAGGATTTGTAGTGATGGCTGTGGGGCCAAGAAGAGTTAGCACACCACAGAAAGAGTAATGGGAATGGCAGTGCTGAGGACAAGGCTGATTTCTGTGCCTTTCAGTGGATAGTGGTGCTTGGGTGCCCGATTGGAAGACGTCCTTTAGCAGCAACTGGTGAGCAAGGGGCAGGCATGGAGAAGACAGGCAGTTGGAATGTTCCAGATGCTGTGATGACTGGCTAAGTGATTTGCAGGTATTTGAAAGAGAGTAGTTGAAAAGGTGACACGCTGGATCTGAGCTGGGTCAGTAAGGGTAAATACAGGAAGAGGCAGATAGCTGGGGGGCTGGTGGAGCACTCCACTGATTGAAGTCATGGCTGTCCCTCTCATGAGGGCACAGCTCTCTCTGTTGACCTTCCCAGAAGAGTCTATTCTTTGTCTCATTCCTGCTACCTCTAAAGGTTGGGAAGTGAGGCTACTTTGCCCAACCTTGATGTAATTGTTTGCTGTAATCCTTCCATCATTCCTTCATGACAGGCAGAAATTGGAAGTAGGAATTGAGGGAATAGAGAAGTCTATGATAATTTTGTGTTTGTGTGCTATGATGGATAGAGATAGGTAGCCAAGAGGTGAGGAATATAGGAATGGAACAGGGTTGTGGGAGTGGCTAATGAATTCCATTTATTAACAGGTTCCATCAAGATGTGTAGGAGACACCCAAAGAAGATCAGTAAACAGTTGGGTTTATGACTCTGGAGTACAACCTACTAGCTGAAGAAAGAGCTGTGGATTGAAGCTGGGTATTTGTAAGTTATCCATATATAGGTAGTGATTGGAACCAAGAGAAAAAATATGTAGGGTGAGTAGAGAGACAAGGTCAGGACATGCCATAGGAAATACCTGAACTTATGGAACAAGTAGAAGAATGTCCAACCAAGAAAGCTGAAAGAATGTGAAGGAAACTTGGCAGGGTGTTATAAAGGCCAAAGGAGGAGAATTTTGAGAACAAGGGAAGAGCCAAAAGGGACCAGCGCTACAGTAGACCAAGTAACACAGGGACTGAAAAGAGCGGCCATTGGGCACTTTCATGAGGGGACTCTGAAGCAACAACCTCCCAGAGCTTCAGGGACTGCAACCTCTCTTTCACAGGAATGAGAACCAAAAACAACAAAGAACTGATCTCCCCTGGGGAATGTTTTAAGACTGGTTCCCTAAAGCAGCCCCATAAACAGCCTAAAGAAACCTTGATCTCACCAAGACTCTCTGCTATAAATCAAAGGTGTATAAACACACCTCCCTGGCAGAAGAATGTTCTGGATACAAGATCCAATGTACTGCTCTCTGCCCATAATTCACCCGTCTCTGGGAGCCCTGGGTCCCCAGGGAGGATTCCAAGCACTGCTCACCATCAGATGTGGCTGCTGCACGGACCACTGAGCTCCTAAATGAGGCTGGAGGATGACTTGTCCAAAAATGTGTTGGAAAAACTCAGGCATTTCGTGGCAGCTGGATTAGATGACCTTGTGGTTATTTTCAAACCAACAATTCTTATAGCCTCTGAAGGAGGGCTCATTTCTCTTATTAATTTTGTCATGTTTCCCATGGGGATTCTGTTGTAAAAGACTTCTGCTCTGATTTCCACTGAGGGGTCCTTCAGCTGGCTTCCCTTCCCCGCCTATAGATCCTCTTCTTTATTCCTAGGAGAGGTGAGGCCCTGACCTTGATGGGCCAACTGAGACGAGTTCCTCTCTTCTCCCAGCTCCTCCTTGGACCCTTTCATTCCCCAAGTTCATGCTTCACCATGTGGGGCTTAAAATCAGGGACTGGATCTCTGAGGGTTGGGGGGGGGGTGGTCCAGGGTCTAGTTTGAGAAGAGGTGTATGGGAGGCTTCTATGGGGGTGAGGCCTGTATGTGCTCTGGCTCAGGAAGGATGCGGAGACCCCTTTTCCTAGGGGACAGAGGAAGAGCCAAGACTGAGAGAGCAGAGCGAGCACTTGCACTCCACTTCTTGCCCCCCCCCCCAGAAAGGTGCCACTGGTGGAAGCAGCACCCCAAGATCGTGTGTTCAGGGTGGGAATGACTTTGGTCATTGCCTCTGGTGGCCTCCTGTCCTAGCCTGGCTGTTGGTGCCCATAACCATTCATTGACCTGACCAAACACGTTTCTGCCTCAGTTCACTTTTGGGACTGCCGCTCAGCCCAGCCCCTGGAGAGCAGGTTCCCCCTTCCCTGTGCTACCTCGCCCTCCTGCGCAGCAGGTCTCTCCTGTCCACTGGATTTCCTGTTGGAGAAACTGGTATCTCCCAGGTGATGGGGCTGTGAGGGCCGACCCAATGCAGGAGCTCACCTTTCACCTGCTCCTATGAGAAGCAGGCAGGATAAAGGCATTTTATGAAAGCGGTATGTAAATAAATATGGCATGACTATAGCAAGACAGGCATACAGCTGCAGAAACACCCCATTCAGAGAAAAAGGAGCGCCTGTCCCATCACAGCTGGTCGAGGCTGTCACTTGAAACGGTCACGTTACAGGCGGCTGCGGGCTCCAAAGCCTGGAGCTGGTTCTGCTTCAGCTTTGTTTCCATCCTGACTCTTGGCTCTTCCTCTGTCTGCTAGGAAAAGGGGGTCCCCTCATCCCTCCTGAGCATGTACAGACCTTACCCCCACAGAAGCCTCCCCATATGCCCTCTAGAACCAGTCACCTCAGGGTCATGGTATTGCAGGCAAAGGAGAGCTGAGAGTGAGGGCGGAGGAGAGGGATACAATGTCCTTCTTGTAGTTGTTACAGAAGTGAACGGTGAACTCCTATTTCACACTGTGTCTCCTGCCTCAACCCACCTGAGCTCTCAGCGTCCATCCCCCTTAGGAGCTCAGTGACCAGAGTGAGCTGTGAACTCAGCCCTTGCCCTATGACCTCCATCTGCTTCCTTGGGGCATTGTTCAGCTTTGCAAACAGTTAGCTTTAGGGATCAGTCAGGAAGAGGGGGATCCAGGGTGTGGTGGCCAAGGGGCACTTGTGCCATTCGGCCTCACTTGTAGCAATTCACCTGCTTACTTGCATGGTGGGCTGTGGCTCACACATCTACCCATGGCAGGAAATGCTAGGTCAACAGCAAAGTTGACGATGTAGACAGATGGTGGACCAGAAGGTGCAAAGTTTTTTGTTTTCTTTCTTTCTTTCTTTCTTTTTTTTTTTTTACAAGCTTCCTCTAACTCTGCCTCTGCCCTCACCTGCAAATCATTTATTCCATAAATATTTAGTGAGCACTTACTGTATGGTAAGTGATGAGAATAGAATGATGTGGTATTAGGATACAAAAAATGTGTATTTGGTGTTTGTCCCAGGTTCTTGGCACAGAATTCATAAAAACCTTGGAATTTCTGGAGAGATAGAGGTGATCGGAGCACCTTTGTTATTCACAATGCACCCCTTTCAACTCTACCTGAGTCCGCATTAACGAGATGACTGGCGTCCGGATGCCAGCAGAAAGCTTCGGGATGGGGATGGCTGCCAGAGGAACCCGCCATGTCATTAGAGGGTTGGAAATTTTTAGTTTCACCCCCTGACCTCCAGGGAGAGGGAAGGGGCCAGGGATTGTGTTAATCACCAATGGCCAGTGATTTAATCAATGATGCCTTTAGTAATAGAACTCCCGTAAAAACCCTAAATGAAAGGGTTGGTGGTCTTCTAGGTTGGTGAACATATCCATGTGCTGGGAGAATGACACACCCCAAACTGTACTAGAATTCCTTCCAGACATTACCCTCTGTACCTCTTTATCTGGCTGTTCATTTGCATCCTTTGTAAGAATCAGGCAATAGTAGGCATGGCGTTCCCCTGAGTTCTGTGAGCTGTTAGAGCAAATGATCAAAACTGAGGAAGCGGTTATGGGAACCCTGATTTGTAGCCAAGTCTGACAGAAATTGCGGGTAACCTGGTAACTGACTTCTTTTTATCGGCATCTGAAGGGGCCGAAGGTCAGTGTGGTGGGACTGAGCCCTTCACCTGTGGGTTCTGCGCTAGCTGTGGGTAGTTAGTGTCAGAATTGAATTGACTTCTAGGACATCCAGGTGGTGTCTGCAGAGAATTGGAGAACTGCTTGGCGAGGAAAACCCACACATTCCGTGTTAGAAGTGTGGGTAGCAGAAAGCAGCCCATTAAATAGTGAACGAGGCAGGTATGGTCTCTGTCCTCACAGGTGTTTTGATTTAGCCAAGGAGCTAGATAAGCAAAGGGCAAAGCCCTCAGACGCTGTCTCTTACCACTTTTCGCCTTATTGACCCTCTGCCAGTCATTCTGGCCTCCCCCTGGTTGTTTATAAACGCGGAGTGTGCCTTGCGCTGGCTGAAACGTCTGTCTAGAATGCTCTCCCCACTGATTTCCTCATGCCTTGTCCTTCTGGTTTCATTCAGTTCTCTGTTCCAATGACACTTGCTCATAGAAGCCTTCCCCAACTGGCCTAGTTGAAATAGCATTCCTGGGACGCCTGGGTGGCTTCCAGCTTCAGCTCAGGTCATGATCCCGGGGTCCTGGGATCAAGACCTGCATTGGGTGCCTTGCTCAGCAGGGAGCCTGCTTCTCCCTCTGCCTGCAGCAACCCCTGCTTGTTCTTTCTCCCTCTCTCTGGCAAATAAATAGATAAAATCTTAAAAAAAAAAATTAAATAGCATTCCTGTTACTCTCCAGGCCCTGACATTGCCTTCTTTTTTCCTACAGAGCCTTATCACTCCCTATTATGTTACTTATTTATTTCTTTAGGGTCTGGGTCTGCCAACTGGAGTATAAGTTTCCAAGAGCAGGGAGTCCACCTGCTTTGCTCACTGGTGTATTTCCACTCCCTGGAACAGGGCCTGGGACATGCAGAATAGATACTCTGAAACTATCTGTTTGTTAAACAAACAAAAATAATAATAAACTGCACAAGTAATACTGCAATTATAGTTGCAAAAAGTACCCCAAAGGAGAAATTACAGAACCTTATAAGAGTACATCTCCCGGAGTGTGAGCAGGTCTCATGATATAAACAGGGGCTCCACAAGGCTCTCTTCTGTTGGGTTTGAAGGCTTGTTAGTTGGGGTGGGACTCAGTCTCTATTGCAGAGTTGCTGGGCCTGGTTTCTACTGATTTCCTACCACACAAAGCCTCTCGCGTTGCCCGGTCCAGTATGTTAGCCACCAGCCATGTGTGCCTATGTAGCTTTCATAAAGTAAAATTAAAATTCACTTTCTGGGGCGCCTGGGTGGCTCAGTGTGTTAAGCCTCTGCCTTCAGCTCAGGTCATGATCTCAGGGTCCTGGGATCAAGCCCCACATCAGGCTCCCTGCTCGGTGGGGCACCTGCTTCCCCTTCTCGCTCTGCCTGCCTCTCTGCCTACTTGTGACCTTTCTCTGTGAAATAAATAAATAAAATCTTTTAAAAAATTAAAATTCACTTTCTTAGACACGCATTTCCAGCATAACTTAGCCGCATTTCACGTGCCCCATAGCCACACGTGCTGAGTGGCTACTATATTGAGCAGCATCGTTAGATACAAACTATCTCCATCATCACAGATCGTTCCACAGGGCAGCGCTGGTCCAGAGTGTTTTGAACCAGCAGCAATCCATAGGGAAGGCATAAGCTAACTGCGACATTGGCATCTGTATCCATTCCCATTAGCAGCACCAGAGAGAGAGACAGAGAAAGAGGGAGAAAAGAACAGGAGGTGAGGGGAGGGCGGGGAGACCTGGTTACCAAGGACTCCCACCTAATCATGTATTTTTCATGAATTTGCTCTTTTCCCTGAATCACAAAATGACCTCCCTACCAATACAGACCCCTGCCCCTTACCCTAAGAAACAGAATCCAGCACATGGTTGCCCTTGTTCATAGGCTCCCTTTTCCTGCTGGAAAGAGAAGGACGAGATGCTCCGATATTATCACGTAGGAGGAACCATGGGGGAGCTTCTGTGGACTTTGGATGGAGGCCCATCTCTGATTTGTGACACCGCTGCTGGGAAGCACGAAGTCAGGTGCTCTGCCCCCTTTCCAGGTTAGAGTATAACATCTTCAGGAGAAAACTGGAGAAAGAGAAGGGTCCTTGAGCCTCCAGAGCAAGGTGGCTGGAGTAGGCTCAGAAATCTGCACTTTGTGAGCAACCTGTTTTATGATTCTTGCTTTCTTGGTGTTTATCCCTTTTTTGTACTTTGATTCTTTTTAAATTTTTTTTTGGCAAGCCCATCCAGGCTTAGCTGTGCTAAGGACAGCCAGAGACAGAAGATTTTGTTCCCACTTGTGCCAGAGCATGTAAGAGGGTGCAGCCATTTCTGTGGGCAGGCTGGTGGCAGAGGAATTTTCTGTGAGCAAGTCCCAGAGGGAAGGGAAACCTTGGTAGCCAATATTGGATCCGCTTGGCAGAATATTTCTTCCCACCTGGAGGTTCCTCTTCCAGGGCAAAAACCTTGCCTGTTTTTAATAAGAGAAGTGGTAACAGCAATAGGATTTACATGTGTCATCTGGTGGGACCCAACACCTGGGCCACATCTGAGCACCACAGGGCACGGAAACCTCACATCTACATACCTTATAGGACCTGCTTGTGTGACCAGAAAGGAAGAAAATCCCGGGGTGGAAGTCTGGAGATACGTAGGAATTATTTGTTATTCCCCATTCATAATAAAAGTTAGAAAAATACAATTACAAATATTCCTCACGAGATTGTATGCTCATGATCATTTCTCCTAGTCTTTGCACAAACGCAGGTTAGATTTTCCCAGATGTTTCAGCGTCCGGGTTACTGGTAGCTATGTGTGAATATGCTCTTTTCCGGGGATCAGTTACAAGCAATACATTCCATGTCTGTAATAGCTGTGGTCCCAGCGATGGTTCCACACGCCTCTAACTAGATATCCCTCTTAGTGTCACTGCAGTGACCAAGGAGCAAATGGGAAAAATGAGCCGTCAATCAATTTAATGCTATCCTTTCCTTTCACACAAAAACTTCCACTCAGCAGATGATGACTGACATAAAAACCAAATCCATCTGTTTTATCACTCCTCTCCAAAAGGACAAGTGTGAGAGGCAGGGAAGGGGACGAAATATGTAGCATTAGTATTACCTCTAGACACTGGTCTGCTGTGGGACCAAGTAATCCATTGCACGGGGGAAGAAAATCAACTATGAAAATAGCCCTCTTGCAATTTAGTGCACATTTCGCATAAAGGGTTGTGGATTATAAGCAAGAACTTTGGGAGTAGGATTCTTGGAATATCCTGTTTAACACTATAGAACACATCTTTGAAAAGGATCTGAGTATACAGTGAGGTCATTCATTCATTCATTGAACAAATATGTATTGAGTACCTATGACAACCCAAATGCATGCGGATGCTGAGGACACAGCGGTGAACGAGATGGAATCCAGTTCTTGCCTTTGTAGAGTTTCTTACTTGGCAGTGAGGGCAGATGTTTAGTAAGTGAACAAGTGAGACAAATGTTACCAGAGAGGATGCACAGAGAGCATGTCGCTCCATGATGACAGCCCATGGTGGTGGCAGTGAGGGATGTGGAAGCCCTTTCTGAGGAATGGACAACTGAGGTCCCCACCCTGCAGAGGGTGGGTAGGATTGGGTCCTATGGAAATGGGGGTGGGGGGTGGTAAAAGTGAGGAAGGCATGGGTGTAGGCCAGAGGGTAAGAGGGAACAGGGACTATTTTAGGAACTAAGGTAGGAATGGGTGATGCAAAGAAACAAGAGTGGCACATAATGAAACTAGAGAGCTTGAAAAAGATCAGATCCCAGTTAACCCTGTGAATCACGAAGAGAAGTTTAACATTCTACAAAGGGAAATGGGAAAACAAAGAATTCTAAGCACAGGGATGGAATGCTTTAAAAGATCTGTGTGCAGCAAGATATAAGACCAGATGCATGGGGTCCAGTTAGGTGACCGGTGCTGTTGTCCAGGTGAAAGCCAACAGGTGTTTGGACTAGAGCCAGAGCTGCAGACATTGAGAGAAATTGTCAGAAAGAACCCACAGCACTTCATGACTGATTAGATGGAGGGACAGGTAAGAGCAGAGAAGGAATCAAGGGTGGTCCCCCGGCTTCTGGTTTAAGCAGTGGGATGGATGGTGATGTTTCCACTGAACCAGTGGAAACCAGTTTCCACTGAACACAGGAAGAGGAACAGGTTTGGGGAGTCAGGAAAAATGTGACAAGGGTAGTTGTACAAATACTGAATTTAAAATACTTAGGGAATATCCAAACTGAGATATACAATTAACGGTTTGATATATGAGTCTGCTGCTTACCAGAAACAAGGCTGCATATCTATTCCACTTTTTTATCTCTAGTTTTCTTGACTCGTTTAAACAAAGAAACATATTATAGATAATGCCTTTGGAAAATTACTTATGAGTTGTAAAAATGGAGGCTAAAATGTATCCTTTAATCTCCAAATTCAACCTCTGGGAAATTACCCCAAATAAATGACCCAGAAAAAAAGAAATACCATCTGCATTGAATTCTGGTTTATAAGAGCAAAAAACTAGAAACATGTTCATATCCAACCAAAGAGGCTAGTTAAATTATAGTATACCAGACAAAAGAGAATATTGTACAGTTACAAAAAAACAGTAATTATGGATATTTCATAGCAGCTTAGAAAAATGCTTTGTCATTTTAAGCTAACAGCAAAATTTGCAATTCGCAAAATATGCTATGATTATAATTTTGTGGAAATGATCACACATGGACAACTAGTAGGGCACTTGAATAAACAAAGAGTTGACTTGCCAAGTGATGGAATTATGGTGTTTTTTTTATTTGTTAAAATGTTGTCTGTAAAGTAACCATGCTAAACAAGATAAATATGGTTTTGATCTTGTTTTGTTTTTGGTTTTGAGGCAAATGAGTTTCCATCTTAGAAAATTGCAGGCATCATCCTGCTGAGTTGGAGACATAGAATTCAGTAGTTGTATGTGGCTCAATGGATTTTGTCAACAAGGATCTTGTCTCCCAGGTCTTCCCACAACAACTCAGGAATCTCATCTGAGCGTATCCTTGTTTCTTCAACAAAAAAGAAGTCAGAACTCCTTGTAGCACATGTGAGTCTCTCCTGGGATCCTGTGGATTCAATCCTTTAGGTTCAGATCTACTTTCTTCCCAGTGGTTTTCTAATCTCTGGAGACCAAGGAACTTAACACATGATTGATCTTATTCTTTTCTCTGTTCCCGACTTGCCTCAGGAACCTAATAGGAATTAATGGCCAAATGTCTGAGACAGGTTCTCATTTTGTTTTCTCATCTCCTTCATTGAAAGCCCTTCAGTGAATATTTGCAAATGACCATATCAATGATGTGCCAGTGATTTCCAAAGGTGGAGTGCTCTGAAGATATCAGATGCCCATTGTTCCAGTTCTTGTCTAATTCAATTATGCCCTTTGCAGTCCACAGGGGATGGGGGGTCTTGGCTTACAGGGGAATCTGGGATGACAGTACCGGCAACAGCAGAGCCAGAATGTAAAACTTTTGGGCGGCGATGTCATCCTGAAATGGGCTGTGAGCGAGATGGCTGTACTGGCAGGATACTTTGTTTTTCAAAAAAGAGATGCTCTGCCTGGGAACTGGTATAGAAAATGAACTCCGGTGACCATGTGTATAGTAAGGACAGATTTCATGCTTTTGAAATAAGCTGGGCTAGGTGGCAAAGAAATCAATGCCAATGAAATAATGAAACATAAACCCTCAGAGGTAAAAGAGCTCTTTTCATTCTGGGAGGAGAAAACAAAACCAACCAAAAATGGATTTAAAATGTCCTTGTCTTGTGTTGTTTATGACAAATGGAGAATTAAGGAGATTGGCTATGTTGGTTCCCTTGGAAGAGATGAAATGGCTGAATATTCAGATGCTCCCTTTTCTCTCTAGGGCAGCCAACAAGGAAGTTGCAGTGAATATTACAGGAAGGTGGTCAAGTGGGGGTTGTGAGGGGGGCTTAACAATGGAGCCAGGCAGGGCATTGCAGCAGCCACTTCCCTTTCCAACTGTTCTCTGCCCCAAGCAGGGCCATTTCTTTCCTGGGCTGTGATGTTCCCATGGGAAGTTCTGTGAGCTCTTGTGTCTGTTAGGATTGACAGCAATGCCACCATGTACTAGCTGCCTGGGTATAATTTACAATTGGCCAAAGGATGGCTTTGTGTGGTTATAAATGTTCAATAGCTTTATTATGTTTTGAACTTTTTGTTTTGAAATCACTTGAGAGTTAGAGAAGAATCACAAAGATAGTACAAAGAGTGCCACCTACCCTTCCCCGAATGTTAGCCTTGTATACAGCTGTGGTTCATTTTCCAAAACACAGAAATTCACATCAGTACAGATTTTATTCACACTTCAGTACTGTTTCCACTAACATCCTTTTTCTGTTCCAGGATCCAATTCAGGATGCGGCCCCGCATTCACATGTCTGGTCTCCTGTGTCTTTTCCTGACTAGAATAGTTTCTCAGTCTCTCTCTGTTTTTCATGACCTTGATAGATTTGAAGAGCGCTGGGCAGATGTTTTGTAGAATATTCTTAAATTTGTGTTTGATGTTTTCTCATCATTGAACTGGGGTTATGGATTTGGGGGAAGAATGCTACTGAGGTGAAGTGTCCTTCTCATCATGATATCAACATTATGTCACCATCTGCTAGTGATATTCAATCTTGGTTTGGTTAAGGTGGTACCTTCCAGGTCCCTCCACTGTAAAGTTACTCCTCTACCCTTTCTATACTCCTTTGAAAGAGAAACTAAGTGCAACTTACACTCACGAAGAAGGAGAAGGGAGTATCAAAGAATTGGTGTGCGTATGATAAGACCACCATAGTAATTAAAAAATATGTTTGAAGCCAGTCTATTTGTTTATTTATTATTTTAAGATTAAATTTCCTTTTTTTCCTGATCACAACATGTAAAGCAGGTGACCTAAAACCTCACCAGTCTCACACACAGAAACCCAAATCTCACCAATCACTGGGGGAAGGGGGGCTGTCTGTGTGTGTAGTGTGTATATTTACTATTTGCTAAATAACTTCTTAAATTTATAACATTGCAAATGTACTTTAATGCAAAGTTATATCTGTGAATACCATAGGGTCTGATATGATTCATTCACTGTCTAGCCCCTACCAAGAATGAGTGCCTAAGGTCAATACAAGCCAGAGGCTTAAAAATACATGGGCTTTTAAACTTCTACACCTCAAAATGAATAATACAATTAAAAAACGGGCAGAAGACATAAATAGACATTTTTCCAAAGAAGACATACAAATGGCTAATAGACACATGAAAAGATGCTCCACATCACTCATCCTCAGGGAAACACAAATCAAAATCACAATGAGATACCACCTCACACCTGTCAGAATGGCCAACATCAACAACACAAGAACAACAGGTGTTGGTGAGGATATGAAGAAAGGGGAGCCCTCGTGCATAGTAGGTGGGAGTGCAAACTGGTGTAGCCACTCTGGAAAACAGTATGGAGGTTCCTCAAAAAGTTAAAAATAGAACCACCCTAAGATTCAGCAATTGCCCAAAGAAGAAAAAATACTAATTCAAAGGGATATATGCACCCCGATGGTTTTAACAGCCTTATCAATGATAGACAAATTATGGAAAGAGCCCAAATGTCCATCCACTGATCGATGGATAAGGAAGATGTGTTATCTATACACAACGGAATATTACACAGTTATCAAAAGAGTGAGATTTTGCCATTTGCAATGGCATGCATAGAGCATAGAGCTAGTTGTGCTAAGTGAATTAAGTCAGTCAGAGAAAGGCATATACCATATGATTTCAATCATATGGGGAATTTAAGAAACAAAATAAATGAGAAAAGGGAGAAAAATTTTTTAAAAAAGTGAGTCAAACCAAGAAAGAGATTCTTAACTATAGAGAATGAACTGATGGTTCCCAGCGGGGAGGCAGATGGAGGGTGGGTGAAACAGGTGACGGGGATTAAGGAGGGCCCTTGTGACCAGTACCCAGTGATGTGTGGAAGTGCTGAACCACTATATTGCACACCTGACACCAATATTACACTCTATGTTAACTGAAATTTAAATAAAAAGTTAAAAAGTATATAGGTTTTTAACGTGAAGCCATTCAATTTAAGCCACTTACCAGGGCAAAAATAATTGAGATTAAGGCTGTATAGTTCCCTACATTCTAAGCAGGACAGTTCACTCTTAGCTCTTGACCTCTGAGGCAGGGACCAAAGCCACAAGTCTTCCATGGTGAAAACGGAGACATTTAGACATGCTAGCTCATTCAAGAGCCTTCTACTTTCACCAACTGAAAGCAATTGCAAATGCTTTCTTCATCACTTTAGAAGCCTGCACCTGGGGACGGGGACAGCCCAGCTGCTAACAATTAGGACTCATTTCATAAATGCCACGTCTTTGAAAGAACCATAATTTGAATCTTTTTTTTTGGTAATATGAAGAGTGAGCGACTATTGTAGTGAAGGTGTAGGAAAAAATTAGATGGCATGGAATTTACAAGCACTTTATCAAATTTACGTTGAATGTCAGTCTCAAGAGAAGACTGGAGTTCTATTGCCATCACAGTGTGGGGTACAAATAAGTCTTAAACACTTGGGACTGGTACAGGCATCCTTCCACTGTCTCCCTTTTGCCTGCTTGCCTGCCTGCCTGCCTTCCTTCCTTTCTCCTTTTAAGTTTTAGTTATTTATTTGACAGAGAGTGAGTGAGCATGAGCAGGGGGAGGGGCTGAGAGAAGGGAGAAGCAGGCTCCCCGCTGAGCAGGGAGTCTGATGCAGAACTCGATCCCAGAACCCTGGGGTCATGACCCGAGCCAAAAGCAGACATTTAACCCACTGAGCTACCCAGATGCTGTCCCCTTTTGTTTTTCTTAAATAAAGTGACTGATATGTCAGTTGTAGTGAAGGTTGGGGAAATACTTAAAGACAGTATTGTAACCCCAAGAGACCTGTTTTCTTTTGCTATTGCTCTATATCCACTGGCAAAAATTGACTGTCTCTTGTGTTCTCCCTTTTCTATACTGAGGGAGACCTCACTGTCTCCCTTTCTGTCTCTCTCCTTGGTTCGTCCTCTTCAGAACTCCAGACAAGGGTAAGGAATAAGAAACAGGGAGCCTGGGTGGCTCAGTCAGTTGAGCATCTGCTTTTGGCTCAGGTCATGATCCCAGGGTCCTGGGGTCAAGGCCCACATCAGGTTCCTTGCTCAGTGGAGAGCCTGCTTCTCCCTCTGTCCCTCCCCCTGCTCATGTTCTCTCTCTTTCTCTCCATCTCTCGTTTACTCTCTCTCAAATAAATAAAATCTTAAAAAAAAAAAAAAAGAAACAATGCATTTGTTATTGGAGAGGCTCTGGGTAACTAAATAAATAACTCTCTGTGTCCAGAATTAACACCACATTTGACATTGATGTTGATGCTAAGCAAGGTTAAAGGCCCACATTAGACTCCTGATACATTTAAACAAATACTAGCCATTTCTCTGGTGCAAAGCCTTAGAGTGGCTGAACTTCGGGGTGATCCCCAAGAGCCATGTAGAAGACATCTGAGAGGCTGCTGTAGTCAGGACCACCTGGAAGGCTTGCTGGCAAGAGCTTCTGGGCTCCATGGCCAGCACCTCCCATTCAGTAGGCCTACAGTAGGACCCAAGAAGCTGCATTTCTAACAAGTTCCTATGATATGATGACACTTTTGGCCCAGGACCCCACTTTGAGCACGACTTCTACAGACCAACTTATATGCCTGGATGACTTTCTGCCCAGGCAGCATTGCTGACTAAGTAGTTGAGATGAACAAATAATGCAACACCAGGACAAAATGAAATGCAGCCTGCCTTGCTACAATTTTATTCTAATTAACATCTGCTCTCTCTTGGGCTCTCTGAAAAACTGTTTTGATGTTTGTATTTGTAACCACCAACAAAATGAGTTGATGCAAAAGTTCACTCAATTGCCAAACGTTTCATTTGTGATGAGAAAGGATTTTCCTTTCTCTAATTTGAGAGATGTTTTGTTTCGTCTTCACTAGTGGCTGGAGCAGGTGTTTCTTTCCCTCTGACATCTGGTAGGCCACACTGGCTCAGAGTTTTCTGATCTTTTCTTACCCTTTACCCCTCAGAATCTTGAGGTTATAAGGCCTGGGGCTTGCTCTGTATTGTAGGGATCTTTGACAATTTCATCTGTAGCTCTTCAGCCTCAGATAAAAATCTGTGGCTTTTGGAAGTCACCAAGCCAAATGAAAAAGTTTTGGATCTACTACCCACCTAGGCATTCTTCAAGGATTTGAGCCAAGATCAATCAGTTCTCCACCCGGAGAATTCCAAATACAGTCTGCTCTTCATTCTTACCTCAATGAGACCCTCTGGAATATAGCTTTGAGGAAACGAGCTGAAACACCACCACCGTCACCTAAAGAAAGCAGTACAAAGAGTTCAGCAGAGAGAGCAAATGGGGGCAGAGAGGTTTTCTGGACTATATCACTGGTGCCTAGAAAAGAGGGGGAAATGAAATAGTGTAAAACAGTGACTGGGTCCTTGCTTGCTGGATGGGTGATCACTCTTTTAGAGGGAATTGCCAAGGGAGACTGGGAAGGGCTAAGTTATTATTCCCACATTTTAGTTCCTAAGCAAAGTTGGTGCCCATTTTAGCTACAGAAGGAGCTGGTGCAGAGCCAAGGGCATGATTTGTTATGGGCCTGGGCTGGGCTAGTGTCCAGCGTGAATGATCAGGCATGTAGAGCTGAGGCTGGAAGTTGGTCAGACAAGTGAGAACAGGACTGTGGTTAGAGACGCCTGACGGAAGCAGACAGGCAAAAGTGGGGAGACAATTCACTCTATGGAGCAATCCCCATGGGCCTGGCGGGGTCAGAAGGGTGTGTGCTTGGGGTCTGTGTGGTTAAAGAGCCACTTCAGGGAATGAGACAAACAAAGGCATGATGGCAGATAAAATACAGGACACTCAGTTAAATTCAGATTTCAGGTACACAATGAGCATTTGGGACAGTCCTACACTAAAAAAAAGTCTTTGTTGTTTATCCAAAATTTCACCGTATGTCCTGTATTTTTATTTGCTAAATTTGGCAGCCCCACATTCAAGAGGCCCGTGTCAGATCAAGCAGGTGGGCAGTGGCCTCATGGAGGCAGGCCACATGGCCCCCAAGGGTTCTGCTCAGGAGATGATGGGCTTGCTGTGGAGTGGCCCCGAGCCCCCAGGTCAGTGGGGATATCACAAGACCTGCTTTCACCAGGTCTAGGGGAAAGCTATAGGCTATGTCCAGACAGACTTTGGACTCAGTTATGAACTGAACAGTAATTAAAAACATTTCACATTTTTCCAGAACTTTTCTTTTTATTTTTTGAAAGCAAGAGAAACATAGGCAATCCTAGGGGCCAAAGTTACGACTCCAGGCAGAGACTGTAAATAGGAATTCTCTATAGCTGGTTGGTAAGTGTGACCCAAAAGGGCAGAGGGGGAGAGGAAGGTAATAGGCACCTGCTCAGGGCCAAGCATTTTCTATTTGCTTCTGTATATTTTCATAATAGCCACTGTACCACAAGGGGGTGGCAGTGCCTAGTAACTCCCCAGCACCCCAGCCTTTGCCAGATTCTGCCTCGCCGCCCTCTCCTCCACCAGCTCTAGCCCTCCACGCCCATATCCAAAGCCTGGACTTGGCTGTTTCCATGCAAGTCTTATTATCTAAACTGTGCCAATAGGAAAGTCTTCTGAAGCCTGGAGATGGGACACAGAGACGGAGCCTCTTAACTGTGGGAAGAAAAGTTAGGAGGTCATCTGGGTTCAGAAGATCGATTTGTCCTTCCAGGTGCCCAGACAGATGGATACATGCCATTCATAGTGCAGATAAAGCAGAATGTAGAATAGAGGCAGAGAAGGAGAGAGACAGACAGACAGACAGAGATAAACGTCTGATAGCTTTCCAGTTCAGCTGTCCTTACCACTGGCTTGGCAGAACCGCTCCCTTATAATTCGTCTCAATTTCATTTTGAAATTTTGAATTGTTTCTTGTTCCTCACAACTAGTGTGAACTAGTCGTTACTATGAATTCTTCCTTACAACACCTCATGTGGCAAATAACTGTGAATGACAGCAGTCCCCACTGTGTATGGTTCCCATGTGCCTGCTTTTTCTGCAGAACCCCGCTGAGCCCCCTTCTCCCAGCATGACCCCGGGATGAGTGTCTTGTGTTTCCTCTTCTTCTCTCTCTCAGGTAGATCACAGAGGTGGCAAATGTTTACCCAGACACAGAGACCAGAAGGAGATAGTTGCTGAGGTCCTTTGAAAGCAGAAAGTGGGCTGGGCTTGTGCCACAGGTGAGACCAGGCTCTCCCAGCCACGTGGCCATCAGAAGAGCCAGAGCTGCCAGAGAAGGCACGGATGAATGGGGCTTGGTCCTCCGACTGCCAGACATCAAGAAGGTTTAAGTGAGGCCAGAGACAGGACGGATCCCAAGCAGTGCCATTGACTGGCCGGGCCCCTGGGGCACAGGGGGGACACTGGACTGCAGTGGTTCCTGTCCTCGAGAGCTTACAGTTCAGTGGGAAAGAACACAATAAACAATTAAGAATAACTAAAAATTAATTGATGCAAGTGAATGATGTGTTTTGCAGGAGAAGTTCTGGCCATGAGGACAGGGGTGACGCAACCACTCAGAGCTTAATGGGACCCAGCCTGAGAGGGAGTTGGGGTCCTCCCAAAGCAACAGCACCCTCTCTTCATACTGGGGACTCAAAATTTGTCTTGTGGGTGGGGAGATCCCGTGGTGGAGTAAGTGAGCTAGCTTCCTGAGTGGGAAGGGAGGATTGTGGTAAAGACTAAACTTTGCAAGTTCTTCTTGGATTTCGTTTATCCAACGATTTGGATATCATTTCCTATCAGGTGAGGTGTTTGGGATCTTGGTCAAGTCATAGAAAGTAAATTATTCACAATGTACCTGAAGATTAACTTGTTAAATGACCGAATTCCCAGAATTGGTCAGATATATTTACCTGGATCTAGGACAGTTGGTCACGGCCACTGTGTGGGCATGGACAAAGATGGGGCACAAGGCAGGAGCATACCTGTGGTCCCTCCTGCTGTGTGGTTGCTCAGGGTCTGGGCTTCCTCCCGGTCTGGCCTGGCCATTGGCACATCTCAGAGTCCTGTCAGTACCTAGTAGAGAGAAGAAATAGGCAGAAGCAGGGGTATAAGATCTCAAACTAGAAGGGTGGCAAACTGCAGGTACTTAAGGAAATCTTACTTTTTATTTTCATATAAAACCTTTACCCTTGGAGAGGCCCTGGGCAGTAAAGATATGAAATCCATAGGAAACTGACATTCAGGTTAGAATAAGTCTGACTGAAATCACAACTAAATGCTAAACCAACAGCCTTGGGGAGGCCAGGGCTAAACCAAAGCTTGGGGGTAGGCCTCAGATTTGTGACTAGGTCCTTCAGTAAATAGATTATTTAAGGAATTGATTTTTGGCAAATCAGTTAATCAGAGAGGTGGCTTTCAGAAACGTGGGGATTCAGGGTCCTGTCCTGTTTCCTTTTGACTTGATACACTTGTTTGTCAGGACTCTTTTAGACTCAAGGACAGAAACTCAAAATGGCATTGGCAAAAATAGTAATTTACCAGAAGAAGATGGGGGTATGCTACGTAATTGGAAGAAGAATCAGGCAGCTCAAGGGGAAGGGCAGAGCCGCAGCAGGTCCTCAGGGGCCAGACCCAGGGCCAGGCGGGCCTACTGCTGGTGTCAGCCCTGTCTCACTTGGGGTGCTCCTGCTTCTGCCACGAGATTGCTGATAGGTCCCAGCCTCACATCCCAGGGCTCCCATACCTGCGGGGGAATGACTTTCTGCTCCATTTTTGTTTGAAAATTGCAGAGGAGTTCTTTGGCCAGCTGGAGAAATGTACCCCAAAGCAGGAAGAGACAGAGTTTCCAGAAGAAGGGGATAATGCGAGCAGACCAAAGAGTTGTATGTTACTTGCAGGCCTTCTGAGAAGCCGGGAAAGATATCCTCGCCCCGCATACCCACAGCGTAGTTCTTGTTGGCAAAAAGGACAAAAGTAGCCAATTCCTGAAATGAACAGGTCCTTCAAGCCTCTTGCCTCCACCTGTCAGCTTAAAATGGTGATTTCCATCCCCACACCTTTCCCGTGGATCCAGCAGGGTCCCCTCCACCCCTCAGCTCAGTGGACGGCAGATGGATGTTGCTAGAGGGAATAGAAAACCTCCCAGTCAGACCGGGCCCCACTTTGAACATGGCGGTGGCTGTTTACTAAATTCCACAGGGATTTCTTGTGAAGAGGATGAAAAGAGGGAGAGAGCCAGGGACCCCGCTGAGGGCTCTGTGGGCTCACCAGGACGCAGTGGGAATCAAGGCTGCAGAGCCATCCAGCCTGGCCCCCGGAGCGGGCAGGTGTGCTGTCTGAGTCACGCCCTTGATCTCTAGAACTGGTGAAGAACCAATCAGGTGGCCGTCTTCTGCCAAGGATGCCATCAGCCGGCTCTGGTGGCTGCTTCTAAAATGGTGGCTCCTGGCCCCACGCACATTCTTGTTCATGGAGGACATATGGGCCAGGCAGGGATCAACAAAGGAACATCTGGCACAGGAAGAAATCAAAGAGCCACTAATTTTAGAGTGTTGCTTCTCCATTGTTCCTCCTGTGGCACTGTGCAAAGGTCACCCGGTGTGGCAGGCTGGGAGAAGCCACCGCTCCACCTACAGCTGTCCTGGGATCCAGCTTGTTTTCCTTAAAAGTGAATCGATAGCTCTTCCTTTGAAGCCGGAAACAGCAGCCACCTATCACTGAATCCTGAATTCTCCCCAGCATGGCCAGCCCCTCCTTGCCAGCCCCCAGGCACCCCTGTTTCTTATTAGCCATTTATCATCTTGCCTCAGAAGGCTCTCTTTAAAAAAAAAAACAAACAAAAACAAGACTCTACTGATTTCAAGTGTGACATGTTCTATTTCTGCAACTGAGCCTTTTCTCCTCTTGGTTCAAATAAAGGAAACAGCAAATATTAAAGAGCATGAGAGAAAAAAGCCCAAATGCCTGGACCATTACTAGACAAGACTGCCTGTGGTTCTGATTTTGCTGGTTTATATAATAGCCAGAAATGATCCTTAAATTAAATATCCATTTTCTTTTAAATTATCTTTAATGGCACAATGCAACCATATAATTTTCAGCCTAAAGAGAGGGTTTGGTAGGATATCTGATCCTTCTTATATCCTGTTTTTTTTTTTGGGTCAGGATCACACATCACATAGCTTATTTTTGAAAGTCTCCCCTGGAAACGATATATCTTTTCCTCAGAAGTTATTCAAATGTGTTAAAGGTGTGCTGGGGGATAAGCCAGGTGATCTGTGGTTGTCTGGGTCCTAGCTCATTGATAACACCCAGCTGGCTGGCATGGTACCGATGCCTCCTGCTTCCCCTCCTCAGTATCACACACTCCTGGGGCTGGGTGCCCACAGTCATGGGCTGGTCAAGATTACTGTGGTTAGTCAAGATTATTCCTCCCTTGGAAACACCTAGAAAAATCTTCTGATCCTATTCCCAGCAGAGAGAAGCTATTCTGTTCCAAAGGGAAGCAAACGCTAACTTTCTTCCTGCCGTCTCCAGCCAGCTCCCAGCTCCCAGCTCCCAGCTCCCAGCTCCCAGCTCCCAGCTCCTGGAAATGGCCCTGGAATTGCCTTGCTGGTTATCTTCATTGGATTTCTTCAGTGCAGCTCTAGCCCTCCTTCCTTCCTTCGCTGACATAGACTGGCATCCTCTATAAGACAGGCTGTCCTCAGCAGGTAGACGATCAGATGGAAACTAGTTCTAGCTCCGTCATGAGCTTGCTGTGTGCTCAGAGACAAACTACAACTTCTCTGTCCCTCTGTTTCTGTTCCTTCTATTAAGATGTACGTCTTCTGGGCGCCTGGGTGGCTCAGGTGGTTGGGCGACTGCCTTCGGCTCAGGTCATGATCCGGACTTCCAGGATCGAGTCCCACATCAGGCCCCCAGCTCCTTGGGGAGTCTGCTTCTCCCTCTGACCTTCTCCTCTCTCGTGCTCTCTCTCACTCATTCTCTCTCAAATAAATAAAGTCTTTTAAAAAATCTGTTTAAGATGTACGTCTTCTGATGCGGTTATCACATATGTGGGAGTGGGTAACAGATGAAGTGAAAGCTATCCTTCATAAGCAAAGTGATGATAATGAACCAGCATGTGCTCTGAAGGCTCTGTATTCTAGTGTTCAGAGCATTCCAGCAGGTCTTAACTATTCTGACCTACTCAGAGACATATTCATCCATGGATTCTTCCAGATTTCCTTTGAACTGGGCAGGAAGACAATGCAAGCCATTGTCTGGAGCTCGTTCCTCTTGCTTGTGTGACTACACATTACGGCTGTCTGATGATGACAACATGATCATTTGTCTCATAATTATAAAGCACTTTCGTTTTACTGCCTCTTTTAATGTTGCCAATAACCCTGTGGAATAAATATTATTTCCCCTATTTTATAGATGAAGAACCTGAGGTTTAGAAAGGTTAATGACTTATTAGATGATGCTTGGCTAGTAAGAGGTAGAATTAGAATACCAAACTAGGAGTTCTGATTTCAAATCTAATAATTTCCGTCTTTCTAATGGTTTTTGAGCTGTTTCCTCAAAGGTCTAGGTTTGGGGAGGGATCTCAGGAACAAGGGAGCTAAGCCAGGGGAGCTCAGATCACCTGACTCAATCAAAGCATCTTTTAAAAATGTTTTCTGTTTTGTATTTATAGGATTCCACTAAATTTCGTTTTGAACAATTTCTGTTTTGTATTTATAGGATTCCACTAAATTTCGTTTTGAACAAAATGTTCCTGGTGCTAAAAAACAAAGAGTGTGGGCCACCACCCTATACTGTTTTGTGTTGAAAAGGAAATCTTCTATCAGTGCCTTCTTTAGCACTCAGAGGATTCTTCCCTTTTTGTTCTAGGATTCTCAGCTCAAAATTCTCTTCCCCGGAGGAGCTGACTGCAGGCACTCCTTCGCCTCTCAGTCCAGTGAGTCCCATTCTGTTTTGGTGGCTCTTTTGCGGGAGACGTGTTCTGTGGAAGGTCGTTGACACGTAGCCAAGTGTCCGATAGCAATAGTGCAGCCCAATAGCAACCCTGTCCCTTTCCTTAGGAGAACTGAACCACATGTTCCAACTTGCCTTGTACATATAAAAAGAAAAGGCTAGTTTCCATTTTAATTAGATGAAATAATTACATGTCACACATCTCCTAAGCAGTTTTGTATTTTCCCAAACTGTAATGCTCACATTAGCATTCAAAGATGCTCTTTGCACTGGGTACAGATGTTGGCATTAGAGATTGTCATGTTCCTTGTGGCCACAAGATGTCAGGCAAATATGGTCATGGGATGTAGGTGCAGGAAGGTGTCTTGGCTCCTGAGAACGCCATTGATGAGTTCATTAGCTGATTAAATCCTTCCAACAAGCTTGTTGGAAGAGTGTAGGAAAAGTCTATGAAATGTGTCATATTGTTATCCTGTTGATGGAGGTACCGAACACCGCTGGCTGGTAATCAGATTAAGATGAACAAATATTGATTGTACATGCTTGCGCGATGAAATCCTGAATAATTAAAGGCCACTGAGTTTCCCAGATCTTTCTCTAATGTGTGTTACCATGAGCAGCATGTGCTGTATTTACAGAGTACCATGCGTAGAGGTAACATAGGAAAGAAATAGGATTCGTTGGAGAAGTGATCTCCTTTGAAAGGTTCTGTTTGAAGATCTGATATAGTGAAGAAATGGGTTTCAATAACTTTCATATAATCATGAGACACTTTATGGACAAATACATTAAATTAAATAAAGCCACATGTCTAAACATGTGCATATATCTAAAGTATATTTGTTTCTTCAATGATCTGAAGGATGGGTGTTGTTAAATAATGGCCAGCCCGACTGACACCCCACCCTTGCTGGGAATGTAAACCCAAGTTCACTGCCTAACACCTTCTTTATATCTACAGCAAACATGACCTTTCTGGAACAAAGGAAAGAGGTGATTTAGTCATTGCAGCTAAAGCAGGTTTATGTGACCGTGTGTTTGGATTTAATCTCTACACTTCATTAAGCATATGGTAGTGAACAATGTCTGCTTCCTACTGTACTGATGAGGGGGGATGTGACCAGAAATATCCTTCAGACATCTGTGAGCGGCTTCTGGAAGCTGCCAGGCTAAGCAGATGGAATTCAGGAAAATGTTGATTCCAAGGCCCCTCGTTGTTACGGCAGTTGTGTTACAAATCGGAGGTCCTCAACTCCTCTCTTTTCTCTGTAAATCTTGCTATAATAAGGCCTATAATACTTTTATCCATTTATAAGTCTCTTCCTCTGTTTGTGTGTGTGTGTGTGTGTTTGTTTTTGTTTTTTGAGGCAGCAATTACGCTAAATCTTTCCACCTAGCATAAGGCCTGGCCCTTAGTAGTCATTCTATAGATGTTTGATAAAGGAAAGAAAGCTTCCTGATGCAACTTTTTTTTTTTTTTTTAACCTTCACACTTTCCAGATGAGTGTGTGGCAGCACTTACCTCCTTTTTCCCTCCTCCAGCTTAGTTCCATCCCATGCCCATCCCTGGTGGGAAGCATGGCTTTGCATGTCTCGGCTCCTTTAATCTCTTTATACTGCTCAGATCCTACTGCACGCTGCTCTAGAATTAGCTTGCGAGGCGCCTGGGTGGCTCAGTCAGTTGAGCGTCTGCCTTTGGCTCAGGTCATGATGTCAGGGTCCTGGGATCGAGCCCCGCTCCCTGCTCAGCAGGGAGTCTGCTTCTCCCTCTTCCCCAACTTGTGCTCTTTCTCTCTCTCTCTCTCATTCTCTGTCTGAAATTTAAAAAAAAATCTTTAGAATTAGGCAGCTTGCATTTGGATTCTGAATTCTCTGCAATTCAGCTGTATGGCTTTCCATGTCTTAGCTTCCTGGTCTATGACATCATCAAGAAGATGATAGTATTTTATTCAGAAGTTTCATGAACTTTGAATGAGATAATATATGTAAGGTGCTTACACAGTGTCCAGCACATAGTCAGGGCTCCTTAGGTTTTTAACTCTTAATATTCAGCTTGAGAGCTGACAGATATTAGCAGATGAGAGTCTGTTTGTCCTTTGGATGTTTTATGCTCAATAAAGTGATTATCTACCTAGCATCCCTCAGATGGAAGCCCCAACCAGGTGGAGGCAGGACCTTGTGGGGCAGAGAGACCTAAAGGGGAAAGGAGAGAGGAGTGTCTGGCCACCCTCTGAACCTCAGGAGAGTGGTGAAGATACTATTTGAGCCAGGCTCTGCTCTATGCGTGTTTGTGATGGACCAAGAGCAAGACTGGATTCTCTCATGGCTCATGTGGCCTCCCAGACATTGTGCAACTTAACGGCAAGATTACAAATGTCCCACTTAGATGGTAAAGCAGTTGATCAATAATTATTTATTGTATGCCTAGCAAAGCACCGTCCTGAAACCATATGCCTTGTACCCTAAAAATAATCACAGGTAACACCTGTTATAATGCAAAAAAGTGGACTAGGAGTGCTATCCTGGCAGTTTGGGAAGGGATGGGATCCTGCCAGAAATGACTCTGGGGTGTAGTTCATGGGCAGGAGGCAGGCTGTGGAGAGGAATGATGACAAGGGTAAGACATTTCACAGCACAGAGGTCTTCTGACACACACCATTCAAATGGAAATGAAAACCGTGACCAATTAAGGAAAATTAAAAGCTCTCTTTGCTCCTTCCCTTTGCAAGACGCATTCTGTTGTGTATGGCCCAGTCAAGCAGATGAGAGAGGGCAATGCTTTCCACTTCCAAATATAAATCAGGGTCACACTGGGGACAAAGCACAGGGAGATCTTTCAGAGACTTGCATGCTGAGCAGGGTCCCAGAAGGGATGGTTTAGCCAATGCACCCTGATGGTGGCTCCCAAGATCTACATCCCCACTCCATCAGCTCGGGCTCCTGTCAAGCCTCTGCCATTTTCTTAGCCTGTCTCTTGCAAGGGGGAAAAAAAAAATCACCCCTCCCATCTTCTGTGGGTATTGCTAGGAAGAGGTATGCTTTCCTCTTGGCTGTATAGTTCTCTGTTATGATATGTTATAAATAAATCATGTTTCTCTAAGAGAAAAGAAGACAGAAGCAGGAGGGGGGAGGACAAGGTTTATCAGACGGAATAGATGCCAGTTAGGAGAGCCTGCACTGGAATGTTAACATGGACTGAACAGGAAACATGTTGTTGTCAAACTCAGGTGTGAGCAGCCTTGACTGGGGGCAGAAGGGGTGTCTGCCAGGTAGCCTGGCTTTCCATGGAAGGAAGTCTCAGGCAGGGGCAGAAAGGAGCTCCAATTAGTACAATGCCCTAATTGCTTAACGCAGTTAGCCCTGTGGGCAGGCACTGCTGCAGGGAGAGTAGGCAGGGTCAAGGGAATGAAGGTTCCCTTTGTGAATTATTTCCATGAGGGAAAAACAACAACAACACAAAAGATATTTAAGCAACTTTAATGTTATAAAAGGTAACAGCTCGAAATATTTAATTCCTCCCATGAATCTCAGTAGAGGAATACTATCTATTCTGTATCCATTTTAATCAACTTCCGACTTCTGTCTAGGGATGCTTTAATTAATTAATTAATTAATTAATTCAATAAAATCCTGGTAAGCACTTCCTGTGTGCTGCCTGAGACATATCCTTGGATAAGATAGGCAAAGGAGGCAGGAACAGATGATAAATATATTAAATAAAATATATATGTTAGAAGATGACAACTGCTCTGGAAAAAAAAAAACCCAGAAAAAATAGAGTAAGGTTGTGGCAAGAGGGGGGGTAATTGACATGTTAAGTATGGTGGACAAGGTCAGCCTTATGGTAAAGGTGATATATAAGCAAGAACTTTGAAGGTATCCAGTGAAAAGAGTGTTCCAGGCCAGGGACACAGCGGAGCAAAGGCCCTGAGGTAGGAGCAGAACTAGCTTGTTCTGAGTCAGCAAGGGGGCCTCTGTGGCCAGAACGAAGAGTGGAGGTGCTAGGTGGCACAAGATGGAGAACTTGATGGTATCTTGCCTCAAGTCCATTATGAGATCCTTGGTCTTTATTCTGATGGCATAAGGAGGGGATGGCATTGGTTGACATGGGGAAGCTGCTCGCTTTTCACCTGAGAGGATTTCTGAGAAGCCAGCCAAGCAAAGCTCTTGCTGCTACCGTAGAGGAGGACCTAGTGTGTTGTAGAAACCAGGATATGTGTGAGCCCAGAGGGGTTTTTCATCTCCAAGCAGATGCAGAAAAATCCCTGTGGTATAACAGCTTCCAACTATTCAAAGCCAAATGGGATTTTCTTTGGTATTTCAATTTCTTCCCCCTGTATTTGTCCTTGCAATAGGTGGTCAGATATCAGGCGAAAAGAATAAAGAATACTAGATGAGGGGTCAGAGGTCAGGGAACTATCAACTCTGCCATCTTGGTTAGTCTTAGAATTTTCTTCACAGGTTAATGAGAGTCATTAAACTCCATTTGGCTTCCCTTGCAGGTTGGGAGGATATGAACCTTCTTACAGGGAAAAGAGGAAGGGAAGGATCTGTCAGCCACTCATTCCCTGCTAGGCAACAAGTGGAGCTTGACAGTGTTTATTTCTCCTAGTAAAAGAAAACCCATCCAATACTGAGAGATGGAACACAAATCTAAGTTTTTCCCCCTTAGATTGATAAACATAATTAGGCTATGGCGCTGAAGATGGTTTTTCTTATGTGTCTTGGAGAGTAGGATCCAAACCTAGGAAACCCAAGATAAACCCAAGATTAAGATTAAAACAAGGAATTTCTGGTGTATTTCTGCCTGAATGGAAATGATGATTATATCTCAGGGACTGAACTTGAAGATAAAAATCTTCATTTTCTTTTTTTTTTTTTTTTTAAGATTTTGTTTATTTGACACAGAGAGAGAGATCAAATGGAGGCAGAGAGGCAGGCAGAGAGAGAGGGGGAAGTAGGCTCCCTGCTGAGCAGAGAGCCTGATGCAGGGCTCATCCCAGGACCCTGAGATCATGACCTGAGCCGAAGGCAGAGCTTTAACCCACTGAGCCACCCAGGCGCCCCTTCATTTTATTTTTCTATTTGTGACTAATAACTGCCTTTATGGAATAGAGTGAATAAGTAAGAATTGATAAGGAAATAATGAACAGACAATAAAGAGACAGGTAAAGAATGGTTGCATGGATGGATGGATGAATTGATACTTGTGATTCCCCATGGATCATAGTTTTTTGTTTATTTTTGTCGTACATGGCTTTGTCACTTAAGGAGACCTCTCTGGCTTAGGAAATTATTTTTTGCTTGGAGAGTAAGAATTATATGGAAAGAGGTAAGAGGAGACATGGTGTCTGTGCTGCTTATTTCACTGTAGGCCATGTTGAAAAATGGACTTCATGTTGACCTGAAGACATAGTGTTTTCTCTCTCAGTGAAGTTTAGCTATATATTTTTTAAATTTATTCTTATTTTATTAGTTTTTCTATATAACAAGCGGGCCCTCCGTGAAGCTCATGGGAGGCCTGGGGACAATGTGAGAGGCAGCATCTGAGTCCCTCAGTATGTGAGCAGAAGTATACAGAATGCCCTGGAATTTAACCCTATTTCCTTCTTATGTTCACTTCCTCCTCTTCAATCTCCTCACTTCAATCTGCCTCTTCAGCTTCTTTCTCATCTTTTTAAATCATAGATTCACTTGCCCTATCATGATGTGCCATCTTGTTTGGTTTATCCTGAAGACTCCCATGTATCTAATGTATCTGAACACCTCTGTCTCTTCCTCTGTTCCATTACAGTTCTTCCTCCATTCTCCCTTCTGCTGAATAGTTTTGTATGCTTTTATCTCTTCTATTCCCTTCCATTATAGCTCATGAAGAAGTTTCTGTTGGCTCATACCTTGGTGAATCTTTCTTTCAGATATTTGTGTTTGCTCCCTCCTTTTACTTTTAATTCTTGATGAGAATACATTGACCTATTTCAGTGGATGATTGAAGAAAAACAATCAGTCTTACCATCTCAGAGAAAAGAATACATATTGTAAGTTTTTGAGTGTACCCTATATTTAGAAAGTGAGGCTGACATGGGTCTAGATGTCAAGAAGTTTGGGATTGTATTCTTGAGATGTCTTGGAATGAAAATGGGCCTAATCTTCCATGTTCCAATCAAATCAGGGGTGAATTGTTGAGCTTTTCAGTCCCAGGTAAAGATTCTCTGTGTGTAATCGTAGTCCTGGGGTGGGATGGGAGTTGGAGTAGTTGACCAGACACAGCACCTGGATCATGCGTGTGTGATGACCCCTTCCCTAAAGCTTTATCACTGATGGTCACTTTGGTCCATTTAAATCTTTAGGCGCTTGGGAGTTAGAGGTGAAGAAAAAGAAATGAAACTGTCTCTAGGCCATTCTGCTTTCAGCCAAAGTCACATCTAAACTTTTGGCCATTTTCCTTCATCATGTGGCTTTGCTTCCTCATTTGATCTACCCTTTATAAATTCGGAAGAGGTGCGTGGCATCCAGGCATACTCCTTGCCTGTGGCCAGGTGAGGGCACAGTGGCTGCACCAAGAGGGCATGGAATGGGGCCAGACCCATCTGTTGCTTCTGGCAATGGGCGAGTATCTAATGTAAGAGAGTTCTTATCTTTTGAGTCTCTTCCTCCTATTTCCCTCTTTTGTCCCACTGAAAGTATTCACAATTTCAGTCTCGTTTAAAAAAAAAATCATAAGGACTTATCGTGAATGTGGGCAATAAAGCACACAAGGCACTTTGACCAGAAATGAGAAAAAAGTTTTTAAAAAATAAATAAATAAAGGCTTAGGGATGGGATGAAATGAAAACATGCATATTCACTGTGGTTGTTTCTGGCTGGGGGTGATCTTGGGAGACTTTTTAATCTTTTAGTTCATCAGTCCTTTTTCTTTTTTCTCCACTGATATATTTTTTAAACTGTGAAATTGTGTAATTAAATACAGTAATTTTTTTAAAGGAATGCGGTAAAAACTGTTGAAGTATGACTAACTTATTAATGTCCAAGTGACCCTAGCAATCTTAATTGCTTGGAACAAAATCTTTTCAAGACATAGGTGAGGATGAAGAATGCTGTTGTATGTTGTAATACTAAGTGTGTTGGCTTAAGGTAATCTGTGCAATTTTGAGACATGTTGATTTATGAACTAATTAATGGAACACAACAAAAATACTTAAGAGAAACTTGCTCTACCCTCAGCCTGAAAAAACCTTCAAACAACAGGAAAATGGGTTTTGCATGTTAGAAAATTAAATTCAATATATATTTATGAGGCCATTCAAAATGTGGAGTCCTTTCCTACTAAGTCCCGAGTAAGCAGAAATGTACATGTATCAAAACCTAATTGTGCCAGAGTCTAAGGCTTGGGGAATAAATTAAGTCTTAAGCTACAAAAGACATTGGACATTAATTTTAAGGCTTATTATAGCTCAGATGATATGGGCATTAATAAATCCAATAAGAGGAAAGAATAAGGAAAAACGACAAATAAAACATACCTATTGGTTTTCCTTGGCAAAATTTTGTTGATAATTCATTTAAAGTCACCCAGGTGTTTCTGCACTCTAGGGTCATTGTTCCAGCAGCTTGTTAATAGGGACTGAATAGGGTGTTGAATATTTCATGGATTTTTGATGTCTGCTTCTTGTTTCTGAGGTGGGGAGGGTATGGAAAGGATTTTATAACTGTGTAAAATATTCAAGTTTCATCCCACAAACCTTTATTCAGCACTTTGTTTGATAAAGTACTATTATAGGCTATGGGTAAAATTTGATGGGCATTCAGAGGAGGGAGATATTATTTCAGACTGGAAAGAGAATTGTCTTTAGAACTGGCCTTTGAAATATCTGTGGGACCTAAAAATACAAAAATGTGGCTAGGAAAGCTTTCAGGAAAAAGAAGCAATATGAACAAAGACATAGGAATGGAAAAATGTGGGGCATGTAATAGAAAAAAGTACTTTTCACACTTAATTGTGTGATAAAATAAGGTTCATGAAGGCACACAAGGGAGCTAATGCTGGAAAGGTGGTAGGGGCCAGATTATGGTTAAGCCAAAAACTTGGACTTTATGGGATAGACAGTGCTGTTACTGAACCAATTTTTACTGAGCACCTATTAGGTGAGTGGCCCTATGAATAAGATATGCTACTTATTCTCAAAGATTTCAGTTTTCTGGAATAAGATCACAGTGAATAAAGGCAATTTTATTGCCTACTATAAAATAGTATAAAATGAAAAATCTGTGTTAATACAACAAATGCAGGGTCTATGTGGGGATATTACCTAATATATATTCTTGAGGGTTAGGAAAGGTTTATTGAATAGATGACCTTAACTCTGAATCCTGGAATTTAAATAAGAATATATGGAAGAAAATATGCCGTGTTTGGGAAAACTGGAATTACCTCAAGAAGGCTGGACTTAGATTGTGAAAGGGGGATGAGAGTAGCCAAAGATGAACTTAGCTAGAGAAGCAAGGAACAGAGTATTCTAACACATGCAATTAGACATGCATTAAACACAGGCAAGCCTTTCTACTCTTCACTCAGGTCTTGTTGCCTTCTTTTTCTGGGCACATGGGAGGACTGTACTTCTATACCCCTTGAAATGAGGCATGGCCATCTGATTTCCTGTGTCTAATGGAATGTGTGTGGGAAGAAAGATTTAATGACTGGTATTCAACTCTATATCTGGCTGTGTTGTCATGAGATTATAAAAACACCTGTTGGCTTGGAAGTGGAACCCTGAGCCATCACATGGAGGACTGCTTCCTAGAAAGGTCATATCAGGTTCCTTTGAACCCATCAGAATTTGTGTGAATGAAAACAAATACACGCTTCCACTGCCTGGCTAACACCAGCAGGGGTGCATGGTTCCTGTGCTCATTCACGGCCCTGCTAAAAGCTGGTGGGCATGTGCAGACCACACAGGACACTCTTCTTGATTGCCTGGTTTTAGTGGTCAGGGGAGATGGGGGCTTGCATTCCTGAGTCCACAGTACTGTAACAGACAGAGAGAGGGTTCTTGGCAGGCCAAGGGCACTGCACAGCAGCAGATTGAAATGCTCCTCCCCCAGTGTTCTTGTGAAAAAAAAAAGCCCATTTACTTGTCCTGGAGCTTCCACCTGAAGGACAGGCTTTAGGTTAGTCATACATCTAGGCTATGGAGTAGCTCTCAGGGAATGGGGAATGTAGGAATCTAAACATAGCACTAAAGAAAGTCATCAGACCACAAGGGAAGATAACAAGAGAAGAAAAAAGGAACAGAGAGGAACTACAAAACTATCAGTAATCAATTAACAAAATGACAATGAGCATATACCAATCAATAATTAATTTAAATGTAAATAGACTATATCATCCAATCAAAAGACATAGAATGGATGAATGGATAAAAAAAACAAGACCCAATCCATATGCTGCCTGCAAGACACTCACTTCAGATGTAAGGACACAAACAGATTGAAAGTGAAGGAATGGGAAATCATGTTCCATGTAAGTAGAAACCAAAAGAAAGCTTGACAAGTACCAGGCAAAATAGACTTTAAAACAGAAATGGTGATAAAAGGCAAAGAAAAGCATTAGAAAATGATAAAGGTCAATCCAACAAGACAATATAACATTTGTAAATATTTGTGCCCCAAACATAGGAGCACCTAAGTATATAAAATGATTATTAACTGACATAAAAGGAGAAACTGACATAAGTACAATAATAGTAGGGACTTTAATACCCCACTTATATCAAGAGTATCCAGACAGAAAATAAATAAGGAAACATTGGCCTTGAATGACACACTAGACCATATGGTCTTAATAAAGATATATAGAACATTCTATCCAAAAACAGAAGAGTACACATTCTTCTCAAGTGCACATGGAACATGCTCTGAGACAGATCACATGTTAGGCCACAGAATACATCTCAATAAATTTAAGAAGATTGAAATCACATTCAGCATCTTTTCTGACCACAATATTTTGAAAGTGGAAATCAATTATAAGAGGAAAACTAGAAAAATCACAAATGTGTGGAGATTAAACAACATGTTCCTGAACAGCCAATGGGCCAATGAAGAAATCAAAGTAGGCATAAAAAATACCTTGAGACAAATGAAAATGGAACTACAACATACCAAGTTCTTTAGGCTGTGGCAAAAGCAGTTTTTAGAGGGAAGTTCATAGTGATACAGGCCTCCATCAAGAAAAAAGAAAAACTCAAATAAATAATCTAACTTTATAGTTAAAGGAACTAGCAAAAAAAGAACAATGTCCAAAATTAGTAGAAGGAAAGAAAGAACAAAGATCAGAGAGCAAATAAATGAAATACAGACTAAAAAGACAATAGAGAAGATAACTGAAATTAAGAGCTGTTTTAAGAGCTGGTTCTTTGAAAAAATAAACAAAATTAACAGGCCTTTAGCTAGACTCTCCATGAAAAAAGAGGGCTCAAGTAAGTTAAATCAGCAATGGAAGAGAAGTTACAACTGATACCACAGAAATACAAAGAATCATAAGAGACAATTAAGAACAGTTGTATGCCAAAAAGTTGGCCTACCTAGAAGAAATGAATAAATTCCTAGAAACATAGAATCTTCCAAGAGTGAATTAGGAAGAGATAGTAAATCTGAATAGGTCAATTACTAATAAGGAGATTGAAACAGTAATCGAAAATCTCCCAACAAAACAAAAGTCCTGGACTATACAACTTCCCTGGTGAATTCTACCCAACATTCAAAGATTTAATACCCATCCTTCTCAAACCCTTCCAAAAACTTGAAGAGGAGGGGAAATACTTTCTAACTTATTTTATGAGGCTA
>PISX010002156.1:0-169336 GCA_004024625.1 Mellivora capensis | reverse complement strand
GTCAGGCCTGGTTTATCTTGCTCTGTGCACACACTCGGAGTTCTGTGGCCTGTTCACCATACGTGGGGCTGCAGTGAGCCACCAAAGGTCCCTTCTACGTGGACACGAGTGGTGAAAGCACTTCGCCCGGTGAGCGTGTCGTGAAAGATTTCTCATAAGGGTACCCTCCTTAACAACCCCCCCTCACCTATAGAGTACACGAAGAACTCTGTGTGGGCCTTCAAGGTCTGTTTTACAAAAAAGTAAAAACATAAAAAAAAAATTAACATCTCAGTGTAAAACATTTTGGGAGGGGCGCCTGGGTGGCTCAGTTGGTCAAGCATCTGCGTTCGGCTCAGGTCATGATCCCAGGGTTCTGGGATCGAGTCCTGCATTGGGCTCCCTGCTCGGCGGGGAGCCTGATTCTCCTTCTTGCTCTGCAGCTCCCCCTGCTTGTGTTCTCTCTCTTTGACAAATAAAATCTTAAAAAAAAAACCAAAAAACATTTTGGGGCTTCTATCTGGAGTATCAGGATCAACGTCTGGTTTCTGACGTCTGGGTCCGCCTCCTGCCCCTGGGGCAGTTCAGTGCTTTTTGCCCATGACCCTGGGCCCGTACCCCCTGCATGACCCCCACAACCTGGATCCTGCTCGGGTTCGAATGGTGTGTGCAGAATATGCACACTCTCTACTTCTCTGTTTTGAGGCTTAGGGAATCTTGTCTCTGGGATGGGGACAGTGCGGCTCCTCAAAATAAATGAACAAATGAATAAAAGGGTAGTTAGAAGATATTCCTCACCCTTTCTCAACCTGGAAGCTTCTGGACCACCTGACCCATTTGGAAGCTGAGGCTCAGAGAGGGGCAGACACTTGCCTGGCATCACACAGACGGCCAGAAACTGGGGTGAACACAGACCAGGCTGGTGCACACCCAAGTTCCATCTCCTCTCGTTACTCCACTCACTCACCCGACACGTGGAGCCCCTCACCTGGCCCTGGAGTGACGGTTTCCAGAGGAGGGGCCTGGAAGTCTGTATAGTTGCGGAGTGCCCCTGCCCCCCAACATCTGTATCCACAAAGCAGTTTGGGAAATTCTGGTCTATGCTGCCTCTCCTGGTTTTGGGTCCAGGGGCCTGGCGGGAACCTCTGGGAGCCGGTGGCCTGGCCCCAGGGCCCGGGCTGTGTGTGGGAACTCCCAGTCTGCTGGCACAGGGAGAGAGGGTGGGCTCCCATGGCACTGGGGGCCCATAAATGACCCTGTGTCCGGGCACTTGGTAGAGAGCAGATGCTTAGCTGTCATGTGCCAATACCGTAACTAGACTGTTTGGTAAAATACTGAGATGTTCCTAAGTGGCTGGCAAGGAGTTTCTGCCTTGAATTCCCTGCCCAGAGCTCCTCCCCCGGTGCCTGGACCCTTCCCCTAGATCCAGTGCACAAGAAGAGAACTCCTGGTCCGTCAGGGGCCACCGGGTGACACTGGAAATGAAGCCGTTTGGTGGGGCCCCATGCACCTGTTGTTAATACATTTTGCACAGCTCCTCTGCTTACTACCGAATTTTTTAGTCCTTTTCATTCTACCCCGCGGCAGGTGTTTATGGGATTCTAGCCATGTACTTGCCACCAGGCCACTTCCTTCAGCTCTAGCCTGCTTCTCTTGGTCCATCTCATTTCTTCCTGATCAAACCCCAGACCAGGCCCCTTCTGTGCCTGTCCCCCTGCCTTCCCACCTCCCCGCTCCTCCTGGACGTGGTGTGGTTGAGTATCACCAGTGCTCCCTTGCTGCACAAGACAGAATCCCAAAGAAGACCTTCTCTGGCTATATTCTGACCCCCAAGGGAAGGGGGTGCCCTCCCATTTGACCATTCACAGTCTGCGTTCTGTTTACCACTTGAGTAGGAGCTGCCTGGTTTCCCCTGCGACAACCGTGCTGGTGTCCCGGCACCCAGGCCAGCAGCTGCGACAGCAGCGCTCAGACCCCACTCGACCCCCACTCGACCCCCACTCGCGTCCCTCATGGCGTGTGATGCTGCCAGCCCCGGGTTCTGCCCGTGTTCCTCTGAGCCATCCTGTGACCAGGCCGAGGCCGAGAACACGCCTTTCGGGGGGGGACTCCGCTGCTCCTCATGGTTGGGGCGTGAGGCAGTTTGGAAAGTTGGGTTATTGGCACTTCTCTGCTTTACTTCACATCCAGGCAGGCCTGTGTGCAGCAGGGAGCTGAGCACAGACCCTCGCCCATCACCCCGGGCTCGGTTTCCGCTGCCTCTCCGCAGCACCTGCCCTGGGCAGCCCTGCTGGCCCTAGCCAGAACTTTCTTCTGCAGGATATATGGCCATTTCTTAACAGACGAGTGTCGGCAGGAAGGCACCTGGCCCCTGCTCCCGGGCTCCCGGGCTTGGTGCTGAGCAGCGGGCTTCAGTTATTTAAAAAATACCTTAATTATCCCGAGGGAGGGTCTGTGGTCCTGCCCCACCCCGCCATGTTCCAGAGGCGGGTCCGAGGGTATGTCCTGTCCCAGCCTGTGAGGGTCTGCTATGGGACTGGGAGGAGATGGGGCAGGCTCTGTTCTCTTTTAGAAACAGTGTCTTGGAGGAGCCCATTGCTCTGCAGAAGCCAAGACAGGGTCAGAGCTGGAAGCTTCTAGATAACCTGACATCGTGCCTGGGAGTTTGGGAAATTCTGGTCTATACTGCCTCTGCTGGTGGTGGGTAGGAGCCTGGTGGAAACCCTGGAGCTGGGCCTCTGGGAGCCTGTGGCCTGGCCCCAGGGCCAGGGCTGTGTCTGGAACCCTCCAGTCTGCTGGCTCGTGGAGAGAAGAGTGGGCTGTTGTGGGCACTGGGGGCCCATAAATCAAGCCAGGCAACAACCAGGGTAAAAATAATAAATTTTTTTGGAAGCTAATAATACTTTATCGCTGCTCCCCTTCGTGCGGTTTTGTTCGGCTTTACTTGTCATGGCTCTTTCATACTCGGATGGTGTCCTCCCAGGAGCTGGTGATGCGGACCAGCCGGGGTGCTGGGGGGACAGTGGGGGGCGAGTGTCCTGCTGTGCTCACAGCAACGAGTGCAGTGGTCATGGGCGCCCAGCAAGCAGCTGGGCGGATGCATGTGCTCAGAGGTACTGGTGGTCAGATGCAGGGGAGTCTCTGCACAGTGTTCTGAGGCTTGAGGATGGAAGGATCAGCTCTAATTGCTGCCTACTGTGGCCCTGTGTCCTTCAAAGGAGCCGAAGCCCTGCAGAAATTCGGGATGCTCCTTGCATGGATGGAGAGATGCAGTGAACTTTGGGGCCCCTCCAGGGCTGTCATGGGCATTCACTATTGATGGAGGCCAGAAAAGAGGCCAATGCATCACTGGTCCTCAGAGAGCCGTCTGAGCAGCCTGGCCTCCCATGCAGGTGCCCCTGGACCAGGGGGAGACCCGGAGGGTAGGACGTGGGGCTAGGGAGGAGCTCTGCTGAGTTCTGCTCGGTATGGTGGTGTTTGTGTAAGATTTCACGGGGGAAGGCAGAAGACGCTGCCCTGGTCCCGTCTGTCCTCACACCGTGTGCTGTTGCTGGAGTTAGGAGAACTGTGTCAGGCCTGGCCTGGTGGGAGGTTCTGGGCAGTCTCCAGACCTCTGTGAACCCTGGGATCGCCTTCTAGACGGGGCAGATGCTCTGTCCCAGGTCGCTGGCAGATCTCATGAGTGTCCCTGGCGATTGATTGGTGTCTCGGGTCGGGGTGGAGGGTCAGCAGTGAGGCACCTGAGTGCCCAGTCCATGGGTGGCCGATGGTGGCCCTGTTTCCTTGCCAGCCTGCGCGTGTTCTCTGACCTGCTTTTTGTACTCACCCTCTGCCAGAATTCAGGAGATTTTCTTGCAGCTCTGACATCAGTATAATAGGAGAAAACCCAAGGGCCTTTAGTCTCCAATGGGTTTCTTGCTATCAAAAGCTTCTTCCTGCACTAGGGTACAAGCCTTGAGATTTCTGACAGCCCCTTCCCGTGGCCCATCACCGGAACCCCTCTCGCCCTCCCTCTGCTCCTGACAGGCCTCCGAAGTAGGCCCACATCTGGACAGCTTGGAGGATGAGGAAGGATGGGGGCTGGACATTTTTTTACTTTTTTATATAAATTGTTCAGTGATGAATTCTCTGGATAATGGCTCATCTCTCCTATGTCCACACTGCCGTGGTGCTCTCAAACATGGAGGGAAGACCAGGTGCATAATTTGCGTAAAGTGAAAATGCAGAGCCCATGTTAGAAAACAATTTCAGCAACTGCGGGATACCAACCCAGTGCGGGCCCTTCTAAATTCAGGCCCTCAGACCACCACACAGGTCGCATGCCCATGAAACCAACACTGGCTAGGGGCAAGGTGCTTTGAGGGGCAGGAACCCCATAAAACTCAGGTCCGCAGAGCATGGCTGTGCAGGTTGTAGACTGCACAACTCTAGGGGACACCACACACACTGTGACCTGGAGGGCAGCCCGGCAGAGGTCACTACAGCCAGCCCCTGGCAGTGGCAATCATCTAGAACTTTGTGACAGAGAGGAGGCCACTTGGCAGTGGGCAGCATCCTTACGTCCCATTCTTCCCTCTAGCCAGGTTTCTGGCACCTCCCCCTTCCATCCTCCCTTTCTCCTTGGCATTTCAGGGACACGTTTCTCTGCGAAACCGAGGTGCCCGGGCTCCATGCGGGTGCTGCTGGGGAAGCTTCCGCTCCTCGGTGTTCATCGCCTGCCGGCGGCTCCGCTGTTAACCTTTGGGGTTTGCTCATAAAATAGAAACTCTCTTTGTAGGTCAGTTTGTCAGTAATTTTGGCAGCCGCGGGGCCACTGAGGGAATGAGGCTCCCACTTGTCTCTCGTGCTCGGTTTGGAGACTTTTGCGGAGCCCTTCCCCGGGAGGAACGCTCACCCCTGCCGGAAACGAGAGACGGTTTTCTCTGACCTGGTTTTGAATCGGCAGGAGCAATTCCTGTATGCTGGAAATGTACGGCCGCTGAGAAGGAATTTGGTCAAACCTAACCCGAGGAGCCTCCTGCTTGGGGCCTTGTTTTCCTGCGCAGGTGGCCCTTGGGTGGGGCTCCTGGGGCTTGGGGCTGCTTCCACGTAAGGTGGGGTGGAAGGTCCCGCTGAAACCGGCACCCACCTGAGCCTCACAGGGTTCACTGTGGTCTGGAGACCTGCCAGCCCATCCAGCTGGTCCTGCACAACCGCCCCTGACCTTCGCCCTCTACCCAAGCTGGGCTGCTGTAGTTGTGGGCATTTAGGATTTTGACAACCTCCCAGGGCCCAGCTCTATACTCCATGCCGGAGGGGAGGGGGAAGGATGAGCAAGTCCTCATCAGACCCTGCCTTCAAGGGCCTGGCAGTGGGACTGCGGGTGAGGGTGGTTGGGACACATGCTGGCTAGTGGGATTGGTGGTCAGAGATTGGTGTTCCAGGGGTGCTGAAGCAGGCGTCCTGGAGAAGTCAGGGAGGGCTTCCTGGCAGAGGCGATGAACTGGACTATAGCCCTTCTCTCTATTATTTTTGGGGCCTCTAGGGAGTAAGATTGAGAACAGAACATTTTTTTTTAAAGATTTTATTTATTTATTTGACAGACAGAGATCACAAGTAGGCAGAGAGGCAGGTAGAGAGAGAGGGGAGGAAGCAGGCTCCCTGCTGAGCAGAGAGCCCGACGTGGGGCTCGATTCCAGAACCCTGGGATCATGACCTGAGCCGAAGGCAGAGGCTTTAACCCACTGAGCCACCCAGGCGCCCCAGAGAACAGAACATTTCTATTCCAGGACAGGAAGCTGGGAAAGCCGATGCTGGGATCACATTATGGCCTGGAAATGTAATCCCACCCAAACAATAATTAAGTACCAACTGTGTGAGACCCACTGGCAGGATCAGAGTTGATTAAGAGCTAGCGCAAGACTTCATGGCCAGAGCTGAGGTTTATGGAGTGATAACTCTAGATTAGCCGGAGAGGTGGGTTAGATGCCAGGGGAAGGGCCACCAAGGAGGGAAAAGAGGGCAGGCCAGGTCTAGGGTAACTCCCAGAGTCAAGGAGTAAGACTCCAGCTCCATCCTCCTCCAAGAAGGCGGACAGGCTGGAAGGATTCTCTCCAGATGCTTCGATGATTCCAAGGGTCACCTTCAGTTCTCAAAGCCTGAGGGCAGACCCACAGGGCAGCTGGGTCCAGACAGAAGCCTGGAACATTCTCCGGGACTCAGAGGTCTGCTCACAGCTGCTCTGGACAGGTCCCCGTGTGGCTGATGTTTGCAGAGAGTGCTGCCTTTTGAGGCTGTGGAGTAAGGGTCTTTGGGGGAAGGGATGCAGCCTGGGAGACAGGAGGCCTGGATTCCAGAGTGTTCTCCCCCACGTGCTTTGTGACTTGAGCAAACCATTTCCCCTTCCAGGAGTCATCGCCACTATAACATGCCTGAATGGGAGCAAGTGGACCTGTCACCATGTTAACTGGGTTTCCTCCTCCTGTATGTCTTTATGGAGTTTGGACACTCTGTTGGTCACCATGGGGATCACAGGGATCACTCACCTGCGTGCTGGGCCCTGTTCCAAGCAGCACTTCACTCCTACTTAATTCTCGCATCAACCCCCCAGAGGATACCCTTATTTGCCCATTTTATGGATGGGGAGATTGAGGAACACAGGCAGAGCAGCCTGCCCAAAGCCACATAGTCAGCAGGAGTCAGAGCCAGGGTTCGAGCCCGGGTGGTCTGGCTGTGGACCCCGGGTGCTCAGCCACCACACACCAACTTGCCTGCACATGGTCATAGGGCCCCTTATTCATGGAGCATCTTTCTAGAGCATTCCCTGGAACACACCTTCCAGCTGCCTTTCATGGGCGCTTCTGGCTGCCAGGTCTGGACCATCACACTCTCGAGGGAAAGCCCAATGGAGGGGGACGGGTGGATTTTGCTCCCTTCTCTAAATTCTCACCAATGTGCAATGTCATTGCACAGATTAATTGCCGCCCCTGCCCCCCATTTCTTCCTTCTTTTCTTTATAAACACCGTGGCAGGGAAACGTGCTGATGGTGTGTCCACCTAAGAACCCCCTTGCCGCGGCAGCTGAGTATTAAGGGGGAAATTCGTGAAATGAAGTTTGGAAGCTGCCGGCCGGCCGGAGCCCCTTCTGAGCAATGATGATTTATTTCGGCAATGTGGTAGTCATTAGTATCTTTGGTGTCGGAGCCTGAGCGCTCGGGCCTGGGTCTGTGGCCGAGGGAGCCTTCGGGGCCATTACGAGCTAATGGCTCAGTGTGGGCAAAGGAGGCCTGCAGTCAATCTCGCTGCCGGCGGGTAATAAACGTCGGCCAGCTCCCTTCCTGCTCCCTGCGAGGGAGGGGGGCCTCGGCTCACGACTGCCTGCTGGGCTTCCGACCAGCCTGGCCTCGTCTTCACTGCCCTGGGGCTTCTCCTGCCACTTCTTGGCTGAGAGAACCGGGGGGCCAAGAAGTTGCCCAGAATTTTGTCCATCTGACCCAGGTTTTATAAGCCCCAGTTTTGTTTAGGGCGCTGTGGGTTCTGCTGGCCTCGCTTTGGGGTGTCTTCCTGCGGGGTTTCATGAACTCAGCATGTCCCCACAGGGAGGACTCGTGTGACCCAGGGACGGGGTGGGAGCCACCCCACCTGAGGCGTGGGGATGATCTGCCCAACCTTGCCTCCTGTAGAGTGAGGCTGAACTTGGACTTGGACACCATAAGGGCCCCTGAGAGTGTGTGTGTGTGTGTGTGTGTGTGTGTGTATGTATGTATGTACGTAGGTCTGTGTGTGGATGGCTTTTGCACGTGTGTGTATCTGCCTAGTGAGCACCCACGTCCATAAGCAGCCCATCCCCCCGCCCTTGTGGACCCCCTCACACTCCCTTCCAGCCAGCTCCCCTCCAAGGGCCGCCACACTTCTGACCTCTGCCGCCAGAGATTAGTGTGCCCTGCTTCTGGGTGTCGCATCGGGCGACCTTCCAGCCTGTCGCCTTTGTGTCTGGCTTCTTTAGCTCCATGCTGGGTCCGTGAGGTTCATTTCGTTGTATGCTGGGGTCTGTTCCTCTCTGCTGCCGTGTCGCAGCCCCCGGGTAAACGCGTCCTGGTTCACTGTGGGCTCCTTTGCTGCTGGTTGTTTCGGGTGTTCCTGGCCTGGGGTTGTGGCGAACGGGGCTTCAGGGACCCTCTGAGGGAGGGTCTCGTATGCCGCGAGGTCTACAGTGGTCGTCTGCACCCACATCCTTGCTTGCAGAGCCAGGAGGGAAATTGTGGGCCCAAGAGGAAGGGATTTGTGGGTGGGTGGTAGCCTGGCAGTCCTTCTAGGCGGCTGTCCCACCTGCCCGCTCACCTGCCCACCCCACCGGCTCGTCTCGAAACCCCTCTGTCTGCCTCACTCTAGCTGCACCTTTCTGCTGTGCTGGGACATTGAGGGCCTTTGCCCAGCTGTGCCCTCCGCGTGGAGTGTTCTCCAGCTCTCGTGCGGCTGCCTTCTTCCCATTCATGTGCCACCCCTCGCCGGGCCGACAACCCCCACTCCGACCTCAGCACTCCTTTCTGTCTTCCTGTTTTCCCTCCTTCATGGCGCTTCTCACCCTCTGCCATCATCTCATTTACTTGCTTGTATGTCTGCTTCGTGTTTGCCTTTACTGCTGGAGTAGACCAGGGCTCTTTTCTGTCTCGTCCCGGCCTGTCCACCCAGGGCCCGGACCTGAGCCTGGCACTTAGTGGGTGTCGGTAATGAGAAGAAGAATGAATGTGTGGGAGCTTTTCAAGCCCAAATGGCTATGTATCCAGTTTTTCCACTCCAGCCACAGCTCTGTATGGAAGATGAGGCCAGGATCATGGTCATGAAGGCAGTGAGGCCGGAACGAGAGCTGAGTCCAGGACCCCAGGACTCCAGGCCCAAGCCTAGCCTTCCACCGGGCCTATGGGGTTTGAGACTTGGCTCAAAAGTTTCAGAGTCTGGCTTCAGATCTGACCTCGCCACTCCTTTGCTGTGTTACCTGGTGCAGGTTCATCGCCCTCTCTGAGTCTTGATTTACTTATCTTTGGAAACAAGGGACTCGAGTGTCTGCTACGATCCTCTCAGCTCATCAAACAGCACTCCGTGATTGGACCACCTTCTTCTATCAGTTGATTTCTCCCGGACATGTACTTCTGTGCACCAAACACAAAGGGGAAGTGCTCCCTTGATTTGTAAAGACTGCCTAGTGATCCTCAGCCCTTTTCTTTGGATCATTGAAGTTTGCCATTGCACAGAGTCCGATGGGTGTGTGTCTCCATTTCTCTTCTCTCCTTCCTTCCTTTCCTCCCTCCTTCCTTTCTTGCTCTCTTCCTAATCTATAAGCAAATTCAAAGGCAAACAAACCCGTATGTGTGCTGCCTCTGTGTGCACGCACAGTGTGCATGTCTGGGGAGGGGTTTCTTCTCAGGCTGAGGTGTCCAGGGTGGAGTCAGAAGCTGGGGCTTCTTTAACCACAGTGTAGCCTTGCTTCCAGGCACGCGCCTGGACCTCTGGAGAGCATGGGCCCTGCTCCCTGGCTTACTGTGCAGTGAGATGCGCAGCCCTGCTCCATGCCTGCGTGTGGGTGCTGTCTTGTCTATCATTAGCGGCGGGCTGGAACACTCTTTGGGCTCTCCCCCTTGCGCCTCTATGCAGCCCTATGCTCTGGCTTTGAGATCAGCTCCCCTACCTTGCCTCTGCCCCAGCAATGCTGCTCCAAGCACCCTAGGACTTGGCTTTGAATCATGGGACAACTCCAGAATGACAAAATGAAATGACCAAAATGATAGTAATAGAAAAAAATCACGAGAACCTGGGGGTGCTTGAGTGCTGCAGTCCGTTAAGCATCCGACTCTTGATTTCGGCTCAGGTTGTGCTCTTAGGTCATGGGATTAAGCCCCGCGTTGTGTTCCACACTCAGCGCTGGGTCTGCCGGAGATCCTCTCTGTCCTTCCTGCTTATGCTCTCGCTCTCTCTCTCAAATAAATGAATCTTAAAAAAAAAAAGAAGATAATAAGAGCTGCTGTTTACAGAGTGTACTATATCAAGACATCTTACATGCATGATTTCAACTTTCTCCCTAAATTGTATAAAGTCAGTGTTTTCAATCCCATTTGACAGATGAGGAAATTGAGGCAAGGAGAAGCTCAGGAACCTACCTAAGCCCGCACAACTAGGAAGGGGCTCAGCCTGGAGTTACATCCAGTCTACCTGACTCTAACCAGGTTCTTCTCACCAGCCCCTCTGCTTCCTTGCTGTTTCTTTAAGTCTGAGAAGTTGAGGAACGGTTTCTAGAAAGAAGGTAACACGCAGAGAAAGGTGTGTGTGATTGACACACTTCCTCAACAGGCCCCTTCGGAATTCTGGGCAGGGGAGAGTCATCGAGGGTGGGAGTCACTGGGGAGCCTCGTGGGAGTGGTGGGGTAGGGAGCCTTGAGCTGTGTTGGGCTCAGGAGCAGGTGGGGGCGGGGGGCTGTGATCGCCGAGTATTTGAGGTCTCTCTGATGGAGGAGCAGGCAAGACCAGGGCCAGAGGGTCACGACTGGCATCGTAAAGCCTTTGTTAAACGCTGGGAAGGAATGGTATAGAATGCTTTCTTAGAACTGTAGAGCTACGGATTTATGGAATCAGAGAATCCCAGACTCCGAGGCCTGTAAAGCTCTGGGATCATAATACGGGGGACCTCCCATTTGTACGATTTCTAGGAGAGCCATGTCCACACACGCTCACACAACCCAAGCTTTACGCAGCAAACCAGAGTGTTCTCTAGAGCATGCTGTCCGAGGGAGATCCGATTCGAGCCACGTGTGTAATTTTAAATGTGTTACCAGCTGCACTGAAAAAAAGTAAAAGGAAACAGAAGAAATATTTTTTATTTAACCTGATAGATCCAAAATATTGTGATTGCACTCTACATTCAACTTAATAAGTAATTAATTAGCACTTAAAAATTTTTTAAAAAAGATTTTATTTATTTGACAGAGATCACAAGTAGGCAGAAAGGCAGGCAGAGAAGGGTGGGGGGGAAGCAGGCTCCCCGCTGAGGAGAGAGCCCGATGAGGGGCTCGATCCCAGGACCCTGAGATCATGACCTGAGCTGAAGGCAGAGGCTTAATCCACTGAGCCACCCAGGCGCCCCAATGAGCATTTTTTACATTCGCCATCTCACACCAAGCTTGCGGAATCTGCTGTATGCTTTGCACTAACGGCACGTCTCCGTGAGGAGCAGCCACATTTCAAAGGCTCAGCAGCCCTGATGGCGAGGACAGGACAGCTCTAGGTGGGAAAGCCCCTGCATTGGGGGTGGGTGGGTGGGTTGTGGGTGCTTGAGGGAGCCGGCTGTCCTTGCTGGGAAGGGCAGGCTCTCGAGAGCCTTGGCAGAGGCCTTCATCTCTCTTGGGAGTTTGGAAACAGGCACTCCCAATTTGGAGTGCTCTGGCCATCTTGCTAGTCACCCCTGTGCATCCCGGCTGCTCTAATGATGGCCGTGAGAGGAGTCTCCCCGCCCAGAGGGAGCACGGAGCCAAAACAGGCCCAACAGGGGAGGGAGGAGCTCCAGGCTTCATGCTTGCTTCTGGCCCTCAGGGGCACCGACACTGGGCAGTCCTTGCCTGCCAGTACCCAGGGGGAGGGGAAGCTGGTAGAGGTGGGGGCACCCAGCTCTGTGCCTCATGTCCCCCCTGTCATCATCCGAGGCCGCCTTCCCAGGCTGATGCTGTGAAAGCGATTCTCCATCTCTCCTCCTGCAGCCACAGGGAGATAAAAGCCAGGGCTGTGGGGATGGTAAAGAGGGAGCCAAATTATATTTATAATATTAAAGTGAGTGCATTTGTGGCTTGCTGTTCTCCAGGGTGTTTTATAAGTAGAAAAACACAAATTAGCATTTTCCATTTCCATATATTGACTAGAAAAATCGCCTGCTCTCAATTAAGACCTATAGCTTTTGGGATGTATGCAACAATTTTATAAAATATTTACAGCGAGATTTGCATTTTACATGGTGTTACAGTTTTTCTTGTGTTTAGGAGACAGAGCCGAGGTCTGTAAGAGGAAATACATTCTCTGAAATCGAGGGGGAAGAAAGCTGCCGGCTGTTTTTCTTGCCTTCCCCACGTTTCTGACGTTGTCTCTGGTAATTACCTAAGGCTGATCGACCCCTGAGCTGTTGTCTGTTTCTCAAAGCCCGTGCTCCTCTGACAGATCTATTACGTTCCCTTTAAAACTTGCCCGAGTGGAGCTGTCTGTGGCTTTGTGTGAGATGGAGAAGGAGAGCATTTTTTTTTTCTGAATGTAAAAGCATGCCGTAAAGAACATAGCTATTTCCTGGATAATTTGCAGTTGTATATTTTATGTTAATTTCACCGAAAATACCGCACCCCTGCCAGGTTTAGTAGCGACTCACTGTGATATGAATAATTTCTAGTGAATCATTTTTTTTTTCTTCATTTAAGATTTGGCACCTTTTTAAGATTTTAATAATAGCAACAAGGAGGAAGATTTAGAACAAGTGAAACATTAGTGCCAAAGAAATTCACGTTGAGCGCTAATGTAAAATAGCAAGAATAATTACATGGAAAGCAGTTTCCGCAGATGTTTTTCCTTGTAATGTAATAACTATTTACTAAACTGTTTATTTTAGGTCTTTGGTTTATAATAAAATATTTATACATTCTCTGCTGTAATAAAAAAAATATTGACAAAATACTATAGAGGTTTAAAAAGACAATTGATATGTTTATTTTCCAGGAAGCGAGCGGGCTGTAAAAGTTTGCTGCTATTTTGGTGGATGTTTCAAGATGAGCGTAACTGGGTTCGGTTTTGGAGTTTATTCCCTAATTTACTGGCTGAGGACCGGAGAGGGGCAAAGATTAATATTTTGTTAGCACATTGTTGGATAAAGGTATTGGTAGATCGGTATTTTTTATTTATTTATTTATTTATTTATTTGACAGAGATCACAAGTAGGCAGAGAGGAAGACAGAGAGAGGGGGGGAAGCAGGCTCCCTGCTGAGCAGAGAGCCCAATGTGGGGCTCGATCCCAGGACCCTGAGATCATGACCTGAGCTGAAGGCAGAGGCTTAATCCACTGAGCCACCCAGGTGCCCCTAGATCGGTATTTTTTCAGTAGGATTCTTGGCCGTGAATCGTGGCCAGTGGAGCGCTGAATATTAGTCTCTGCTCTGGGTATAAGTCAGACGGGCTGAGCGGGGGGGTCTGTGGCAGGAAGATGCTACTGAGCGCTTTTGCGGAATGCAGATTACAGCAGGACTAAGGGGGCTGTCGGGAGGTCAGTTTAGTCCTGGGGTTTATAAAGATTTGACTTCTGTGCTCAACTTCTGTCTGCAGCCAGCGAGGCATGTCCCGGTCTTGGCTGGTCCCTGTGAGATCCCATCTGTAGCCTGGGAGCAAGGAAACCCTAACTTCTTGAGCCCCTCTTTTGGACAGTCCTCATCTGGGAGGAAAATGAGATTTAGGAGACAGGAGAGAGCCCCCCTCAACTCCCACCCGCCCGGATCACTCCCCGCCCTCGGGCTGGCAGCAGGGAAGAACAGGGTCCTCCTGTCTGGGCTACCGGAAATGGCCACGGTGGGGAGGGAGGGGCAGGTGTTTAAAGACCCCAACCAGAAAGAGGCTGCCAAGGAGTGCTGGAAGAGCCTTTTCTGGCCTTGCCAGCACGCTTAGTCCAGTTTTGCCATAACCAGCCCGTTCTGCCCTCCTGGCTCTTCTGAGAAATCTGCTTGACAACCCTAACAGGGTTTGTCCCCCATCATGGGGGCTGGGTTCTGGGGGCTGGATTTGTTGTTACTGTTGTTGTTCAGCAGAGGGTCCCCACACATGCATGCCTGTGCGGTTGTTGCTGAATCTTCCATTTACGTGTGTGTGTGTGTGTGTGGTTTTTGGGGGGGTCAGTGCATGTGACGTGTGTGGGTGTGTTTCTGTGTTTTGGGTCTGGGTGTGTTCGTGGCCCTTGTATATTTATTTGATGCTACATATGTGGCTCTCCGGGGTTATTCCTCTGTTCTGTGCTGTTCGTGTGTGTCTCTATGACTTGCATGGGTGTATGAATGACAGGCAGCTCCTTCTGCTGTGTGTCTGTGTATTTCTGAATCTGAGCAAATGGGTGTGTGTGTGAGAGAGAGAGAGGAGCACCCCTCTGTAGAACTGGCCTCTTCGTTGGGAGAGACCGGGGGACACCTCCCCTGCCCACCCCAGCACAGAGATTGCTGGTTGTGCTGGTGCAGGTGTGTGTGGCCATTTCTTTCCACCAAACTTTTTGATGAAAGGGGAGGAGAGAGGAGGTAGGAAGGAAGTTCCAAAGGGAAGGGGAGTGTGGAATTTTTAATAAAGAGAGAGACAACTGGACCCTGGTCTCAGAACACCCAGAGCAATCTGTAAGAAGAAGTTTGCTTCTTTTGGTTCTTAAACCAGAAAAACATCCCTTTCTCATGGCTGGAGGAGGCCAGTACCGGGGCCTTTGCCTGGAGGCCCCCTGTCCCTCTGCTGAGGGCCAGACGGTCTACGAGGAGGGACTTGCCTTGCCCAGCTAGTGGTTTTGTTTTTGGGTTCTCTTCTGCTGGTTGGGCCCACCCCCAGTAATCTAGGACAGCATTTCATACTGATCTCCTGCAGGGGTGTGGGGAGCTGCATCTTGGGGCCCCTTGGGCACTGTTGGGAGGCCTTCCTCAGCTGGGTTGGCGATGAGCTCACCGGTCCTCCAGCAGGGAGCTGGGAGAGCACCACAGACAGAAATTGCCGTCTCTAAGCCCAAAGCTCAAAGTTCTTGGTCTGCCCTCTGGTAGGAAGAAATTTTTTTCCTGGTGCTTTGCTAAATAACCTCTATCCCCTTTCCAAAGGAAGCGGCCTTCCTCCAGGTGCCACACCAGCAGCCCCTGGTCTCAGGACCATCCCTCCCTCCGTGAACAGGCTAGGGCTCAGATGTAAATTTTCCACTTTTCAGAAAAGCCAAAGCACAGAGGGACGGTGACTTGGTTGCATTTGGGAGCACACCTTTGGGAGGTGCTACCATCCCACCGGAAGCATCTCCAGGCGAGACTTTTGGAAGGGAGGGTCCCCGGGAGGTCCCAGCAAGGGCAGGGCCCAGAGCTGATTGTCACCCTCTAACGTGGGGTCTGTGAACCGCAGGGCTTTTGTTCTGCTGTGTGAAGCTGAGTCTGGGGTCCGAACTGGATTGCTGGGGTTAGAATCCAACTGGCTGCAGCCGCCACCAGGGGTCCCCCCTTCTACTCGCTAACCCTGACAACCTTCCTGTCTCCTCTAAATAAATCTTGGTTAGGTATTTAAAAGATAAGGGTTTGGGCTGGGCTGGGGTGGGGGTGGGGCAGGTGAATAATTTGCCTGGATGACCAGCTTCTTCCCCATGAGCTGTTTCTACTCTGACATCTTGCTTAACCTTTTATGTCTTCTCACCTGTTTTTTGAGCATCAGCGGGAAATTGCGTGAAGTAGGGAATGGAGGGGTTTAGAGACCTGTGTTACAAAGTGATCTGAAATGAGCAAGGAGAGGTGGAGGGGAGGGGAGGGGAGGGGACCTCCACTGGCCGGTGGGCTTTGGCTGAGGTTGGCGGGTGGGGGGTGGTGGTGGATCGCACACCTTTGCCCAGTGGGTCGGAACTTCCCGCGTGATTTTCTTTTGTCTAACTCTTCTCCGAGCGCACGTGGCCAGCTCCTGGCCGGTGTGGGTGACCAGCGTAAGCTCTGCAGTGATGAACTACCGGACACCGCCGTTTATTTACGTTTTGGTTCACACTGCTCCTGGCCCAGGCGGGGGAAAAACAATTCACTCTGCGAGGGACTTTTCTGCAGAGGAATTCTGCCTCCGTTTTTCTAGGAGAGCCACATCAAGAAGGCTCAGGCAGACCGGATCCCAAACTGCGTTTTGAGCGATTTTATGTGCTGACTCGATGACAATGTGGCGGTGGGCATCATTATTTGTCTTGCTAATGGGTTGTGTTCCTTATAATTTCAGGCGAGTCGGCCCTCTCTGTTTAAAACAATCTTTATAAACTTCATGTAGTTTCCTTGCAAGAAAAAAAATGCTGATAAATAAAAAGAACACAGAGAAATCACCCTTAATCTCATCTCCTGGGGTAAACTGCTGTTAACAATTTGGTGTTTACTTTACCTGACTCTGTGTGTTCATACGCGTGTAAACACAGTTTTAAAAAACATTTTATTGAAGTCTGATATTTATACAGAAAAGTCCACATATCAATAAATATGGAATGACTTGTTATTGATGCATAACTTACATACAGAAAAGCTCAAAAGTCAGAAGCAAAAACTGGCTGAGTTTTCCCATACGGGACCCATCCATGCAGAGGGGGCTGGACCATGACTGGGCCTCGTCTCCATCCCAGGGGACCACCTTGGACCCCCCTCTGCTAGACCCAACCCAGACTAACCGTGATCTTGACTTCGGAGAGCAAAGACAGTGCTGCCTGTTTTGGTTGCTTCTGACACACATGTTGAGTTTTAAGTGGACTTATCCTATCCATGCTATTTTGTGACCTCTCCCCTCCCGCAGTATATGGAGATGGCTTCCCGTGTCAGCACACACACATCTACACCACTGTTTCCAGCGGCTTCTTGCTGTTTCATTCTCGAAGCGCCACAGTTTACGTTCCCCGTTGGAGCGTTTTAGCTTTTCACTGTGATAAACCGCTTCTCATCGAACATCCATGCTCGATGGGTGACTTTCGCCTTCTCCTCTGGGGACAGGGTGTCCAGAATGGCCGTGGCGGGAGGGGCCCTCACTGGGGCCCGGCTGCCGGAGCCCAGGTTGTCGAGCGGAGGATGCTGGCATCGCTTTGCTTTGCCAGCTGGACCTCATCAAGTACGGGTGTTAATTACTGGGAGGCCCCTGGTTCTGTGAGCAGGCGGGGGACGCTGGGGCTAACTCGTGAAACAGGGTCACCTTGAAACAGACGCTTCCAGGGGAAGTGAAACCGAGGAGAGGACCATGGGGAAGCACAGGGCCGGGGCACCGGCTTCCCACCCGTCTCCTCTAAGTCACCCCAGCGCTCTGGAGCCTCTGTAGGGGACACGCCTAGGATCCCTCCAGCCCCGCATAACAATGCTATGTGTGCCTTTGTCCCTGGCTTTCACTGGGGGGAACTGGGAGCAAGAATACCCATATCTGTGGTTCACCCCTTCCCAGAAGACCCTTGGACTCTGAGCCAGCTTGGCGATCCCTACAGTGTCCTGACAATGTGGCCTGAGTGAGGGCTGGGGCTCGGGAGTGGGACCGGGGTCGCGGTGGGGTGCGGGGGCGTGCAGCCTGGCAGTGACAAAAGGGGGCCCAGCCGTGCAGCATGCCCAGGTCGGGGGGCACCAGCCCCGTGGCCCCTGCCAGGTAAGCTCAGGGCAGCAGGCATGGCTGGGCCAGGCCGGAGGAGAATTAGGTTACTGTGTTTCCTCCGTAATTCTTCATCAGGGCTGCTGCCTGGATCTGTTGCAGGAAAATCAATGTGTTCTGACTCCATAATTTCCCAGGTTGCTTTACTCCAAGTACATGGTGCAGGGAAAGGTGACATCTCTGGCCACGTCTGTGTGGACCCAGTATACCTATATAACTATATATTTATATTTCTGTTATACCCTTTCCTCCCTGCCCCTCCCCCTTTCCCCCCTCCCTGCTTCTCAGCACTGGATTCATGGGAATTTCACAACCTTTGCATGCTTTTGTGAAAACACTCATTTGTGTTTGCACCAGGCCGCTAATGGCGGACGCCCAGGTCTGCGGAGCTTACCTCTGTTCAGCTCTCGTTATGGCGAGGAATGTGCCGTTAATAATGCATCTATGGAACTCAGCTGTGTGGGAGCCAAGTAATTATCCCACTGTAGCGTTCCGGCTTCAGTGTCATCACAACTGGGGCTTCATTAAAAGTCCTACCAGAGACGGTGTTGTGTGCTGCAGCCTGTATATATATTTTTTCATTTAAATTATCAGCCTTGCTATGGCTCAGAGGTAATTTGACTTTTTGAAACCGCTGAGCCCCTGTGAATTCCCCTCCCCTTCTCCCTCTCGCTGCTCTACCAGCTGATCAGCCCCAGAAGAACAAAAGGTTTATCTGAAGCTATGAAGCATATATTCACCAGCTTCTGGCGTCTAGATAAAAAAAAAAATCAAAGTACTCCATTGAACATGTTAATACTGAGCAAAATGCACACAGCCAGACACTAAACCTTTACAGGGATTTGGGCATTTGAAAAGTGATACCCCGATCAGGTCTTGAGCTACCATTTCTTAGCCCCGAGAAGAGTAAGTAGCAAAGGAGGAAGAAAGAATGTTTATAAAGGAATATGAAAAGCAGCCAATGAACGGCATCAGGGCTGCCCACCTTTCGTCTTAGCCCTTTGTCTGGTTTTGGCGGGGTGGGCAACCAGAAGCCTGGAGAAGGGCACGGCATAGGGCGGTGGGCTCCCCTCCTTGGCCCTGGACTTTGGGCAGCCGGTGACTGGAGCCATGAGTGGGAATAGGGCTTGCCATGACTCTTGGAAGAAACACAGAATTAGGATGGTGGTTCTCCTCTTTGTGTCTCCTCATTGTCTGTGACCTCTTCAGCTTTCACAGCAGAGGGCTGGGGAGAGTCTCAGGAAGGGGCCCCCGCCAAGCACACTGTGTCTTGGGGCCTCCTGGAAGTCTTGCATTTCCCAGCTACTTCATTTCCCCCGTGGGGAGCAGCCACCAGATCTGACGGGCAGGAGCCATCAGTTCCATGAGCGAATCATCCATTGCAGAGCTAGCAGATAGGCGCTTGATTGGCAATGTCTGCCGCGGGTGGTGAATTGGTGAATGGGTACTTTGCCTACACTTGTCTGTCAAGTCAGCTCACTGAGCTCCTGTACTTCGCTCTGCATTAAGGAGCATACGGAAAGGTCTAGGATTTGTTTCTGCCCAGTAGAAGCTCTCTGCGTATTTGGGAGGCAGACATGGCTATGGAAAACATCTCATGTTATAAATATGATTAAATGCGGGGGTATACTTTCACATCAGGAAAGAGATAGGGAGACTGGAATTGTCCAAAAAGGTGTCCAGAAGGACATAGCAGGTTTGGGCACTGATGAAGCCAGCTTGGGTGGCGTTTAACCTGCTCCTGAAGCCAAGAAGGGTGTAGCACAATGTATAGCTGGTGCCCAAATGGAGAGAAGGAGAGAAGAGTCCGGCTTTCACTCTGTGTGGCCCTCATGGACCCTGAGGGAGCTCTGTCCCTTGCAGATGGGGCTCAGGCTCCATGTGTATAAGATCGGAGCTGGCTGCAAGGCTGCAGGTGCACCGAATATGAGAACAACACGCAGGACCCCCACGGCCTTTGGATAACTGGTCTCTTTGGTGCGTAGAGTTGACGCCAGACACAACCTCCTGAAGCAGCCGCTCTGCCACGGGGAAGATGCACAGATTTCAGACTCTGCCCCAGACTTGGCATATGTTCCCCTGCATGCCTTCTAGTCTTTACCGGCCGGCTCTGTGCCCAGCCTTGCATTGAGTGTTGCAGATCCTGAACCAAGGCAGACAAAGCCCCCACTCCCCAGTCCGACGGGAGAGGTGCACGTGGATGTGCATGTGCCTAATTTGTACAAATGGGTTAGGGCGTGACTGTCTCTCCTAGTGATGTAAAGGTAGATAGGGGAGGCTAGAGAGTGGTCAATGGAGGTTTGAAAGTAGAAGGGCATTTGAGCTGGGCCTCTGATGGATGAATAGGAGTTCATTAGAGAGAAAGAGAATGCTAGGTGGTGGGCACAACAGAAACCCAGAGGCACTAAAAAGAGCATGATGCTCCTTGAAACTCTTCTTGCGAGGGTCACCAGTGACTCCTGAGTGTGGAAGCTGCTGGCTTTTGGGGTCCTTTCAGGCCCCTGGAGCCTATGGAGCTCTCTCTGCACACTTGTCAGGCGTATCTGACCACCCTGAACTGGTGGTCCCCGGCCCTGGCTTCAGTCACCCTCGTGGCTAGCTGCCTATTAGCCGTCTAAGTCAGCATGCCCTGAGAATGTCTTCACCTTCCCCCACAGCCCGGTGTCAGAGACCCCCATCCCTGTCCTCTGCCTTCGCGGTAGCCCCTGCCTCAGCTCCTCTCGCCCATCCCCACAACCCCTGCCCAGTTGCTGGACCCCCGTTGCTCCCCCATTGCCTGTAAACTGATGCCTCTGGCCAGCCAGCCTCCCGCTCCTGCCCACGCCTGCTGCGCCTCCGGCTCTGTTTGCCAAAGAGGCTGCATCCTGGAGGCCTCGCATGTTTGCCAACCTCAGGGCCAGTGGTATACTCCATTCTTCGCTTTTGTTCAGCCAGGGACCCTTTCCAGGGCCTGTCTGTCGTGGTCAGGGTCTTGGAAGCCCTGTGGGGGGGAGGTGTGTGGGATTCAGACTTAAAGGAACACGTCCAATGCTGCCTATGATCTCCGAGACACACACACCCTTGGAGCCTGGGCCTGTTCCTCCCCCATCCCCGTTTCTGGGGAAATAGGTCTTTGCTTCCTTTTGAGACCATCAGTTTGTGCTTGTGGGAAGGATCTGGGGAATCATTTTGGCATCTGAACCTCCGCCATGGCCACTCGTCCCCATCGAAGCCAAAGACGTCGTGCCTGGCGATGTTACGCCCGCCAGGAATGAGGTCACCCCTCCTCCTGGGCAGCCGGGGCCAGGGTTTCAGCAAACAGAGTGCCTTGCTGCTGTTCTTGCCGGTCAGGACTCAGGGCGAGCAGGAAAACTCAGCCAAGCACGTCTCGGTGTCGGGGAGCAGCCCGGAGGCCCCGGGTCTTGGTTCTCCCTGGCCCGGAGCTGGAAAGAAAGAGGCGGAAGAAGTGTTTGAATACTGTGCTGTGAAGGGAACAGTCCTGCAGCGAGGCGGTTGTGCTATCAGAGCAGGCCTCCTAAGAGATGCCCTGGCTCTGAGCTGTGATCCGCACACCACATTCTCAGACAGCTGGTCGCCCAGCGTGGGCTGCGCCTGCCGCTCGGAGCTGGCGCACTGGCGGGGACCAGGTAATGCTCTAATTTCCCTCGTGCAGATGCGGCCAGGAATATCTTAATTTATTGGTGTGCTGGCATGCAAGAGGGAATGCTGCCGGTGCAGCCTTGCATAACTATTAGCAAAAAATGGAGCTGAGAGGGGCTTGACTTTTCCTAAAGTGGGTTTGAAATAATCATCGCCTTTTGTTGTGTTTGGAAGGGCTTGAACAATTCTTAATTATTTAATTATAGATATGCAAGTAATACACTGGGAACGGCCCCACCATTCCAGGGATACCGAACAGAGGAAAATGTTTAGTTACCGGAGGCAGGGAGGGGGAATGGAAAAAAAAAAAGGTGGTAATTAAATCAAAGTGTCGTTTGTATCATGTCACGCGACTCTGTCGGTGACGCGGGCGGGAAGATGTCTGCTGGGCCTCCCCTCGGAAATCCTTATGTAACCCCAGGACCTTTGACCCTATTGCCGCTGTCCTCTGGTCAAGGCCCGCAGAAATTGCAAAGCTCTTCGTCTGTCCCTCGCTTGCGTTGTGCCATATCAGGGCTCTGGGCAGTAGTTGCCATTGTTCCCATTTTACAGATGAGGAAGTGGAGTCTTGGGGACTTGTGGACAGCCTCGCTTCGCTCAGGGCCTGCCTCTGTCGCTGGAAGAGGCTGAGCCACACTCTGCTGCCTGGGGACTTCGCTCACCAAATAGCCTGGGCCAGCGTCGACAACTTCGGTGACTGTTTGCCTGAATTGTGTGTCTGACTTCATGGCACGTGTGTCGTGATGGACACCTTGTAATTATCCCATATAAGCACTCATTGTATTCATATCATTAATTTTGTTTGGGCTATTACATTTGATAGATACATTAAGCATTATATAGTTCTCTTTCTACATGAAATTGAACTGCCTTTGAACAGTCAGCCGGCTAATTGCCCGTAATTTGTGTTGCTAACGAGAGGCAGAATAGTGGTATAACATTAGGCTCAACAGTCAGTTAACAAATTTGCCGATTCAGATCGCAAAGCATGCCCTCTGTGGCTGAGGCAGGCTGCACGTCACACGTGAATAGATTTTTTAAAACGCATTCAACTAAACAACAACAACAACAAATTCTCGCTCCCAGCACTAGGCAGCCATGGCGGGCTGTTCAGGGCGACGGGCTGGTAGTGGGCTCGTGAGTCTGAAGGATAGGAGAAGGGGAGAAAATCCAGGAGTGGGAGGGAAGGTTCTGGTTGTTCCTTGTGTGGGGGCTGAGAGGCCGAGCTCTTGCCTATGTCCTGAGTGACCTCCCTCCCATCCCTTGTCTGTGGTCTGTGGGGGCCACCCATGGTTGTGGCCTTTTGATCAGATTAGATTATTAGATTATTTCTGCACTGGGTCTTCTGTTTGGGCCTGATCCCCTGGAGGGATTCTTGGGAGAAGATGGGGTGAGGTCAGCTTCGAGTCTCTTCTGCCATAGCCACAGGGTAATTTGGAAATGGGCAGTGGGGGGAAAGAGTGTGTCGTCCTTCCCTGGAATTCCATGACCATTTCTGATCCCCTGCCTTGAGAAAGGCATGCCAGTGCCCAAACAGGCCTGCGGAAGGGACGAACCACTAATGAAGTGATAATGGTGGAGTGTGGAGGGGCTGACACAGATGAGACAGATGAACTTCTTCCTTCTGGAATGCATCTCCCCCCTGGAATTTGTATGTTAAAGCCCCAACCCCGCAGGACCTGAGAATGTGACTGTATTTGGAGGCCGGGCCTTCTTTGAAGAGGCGAGTGAATTAGAAGGAGGCCATTAGGATGGGGGCACTAATTCATGATGACTGTGTCCTTGTGAGAAGAGGAAGTGTAGGCGCACGGACACCCCAGGTAGGCATGCCCACAGGAGGCGAGCCCACGTGGGACGTGGTGGGAAGCAGGGTGTCTGTCTGTCAGGGAGGGAAGCCTCAGAAGAGAGCGACGGCACCAACACCTCCATCTCTACCTCCTGGCTAGAGTCCCGTCATGTGAGCCCCTCAGGCTGTGGTATTATGTCATGGTGGCCCCCAGCAAACCGAGGAGAGGATCCCAGCCGTCCTGTCAGAGCGAGGTGGGAAGGGCATGGTACGGCCTTGTTGGAAAGGTCCCCGAAAACCAAAGGTGAGCCGCCCTCTGTCAAGCTTGAAGAATAGTGTTAGGACAAAGAAAAGGATGCCTCAGGCTGATGCTGCAGCCTGCAGCCAGAGTTCCTGCCACAGTCGAGGCCCAGGTCTTAAGACGGCCCTGACAGACCTTGTTCCGCATGCCCCCCGCTTCCTCGGGGACACGGGAGCTGCTGGGGGGGGGACGTCTCCTCTTGCCCTCTGGCACCGGCCTTCTGTAGCCCTCTCCCCGGCCCCCGTTTCCATGGCAGGCGCGGGGGAAGCTTGCGCTCCTCTGTTCCCCCGGCCCTGAGCCATCTGAGTGTTGGTACCTACAAACCAGCGTCAAAGAAAGGGACTCTTTAAGCCCGGAAGACAACGCCTGTGGGCCTCTGAGTTCATTCCAGCCTATTTCTAGGCCTTATGTCTGCCCAGTGAACAAGCCAGGTCTGCGGCCGACCCCGTGCTTAGCCCCACAGGCTCTGACTTCCTCCTGCCTGTTACTCCAGTTTGTAACGTAGAGGAATTCCGTTTGCTTTTAACTTTGAAGACAAAGTAGCAAAAATCATTTGGATTGTCAACTTGCAGGCAAATCGTTGCTGTTTCCAGCATTGCTTTACATAGTGCCGGGACGAATCGCCTGAACATGACCAGTAAATGTTATTGATTATTCACTGGTGCCGAGTCCCACTGTGCTGGGCAGCTTGGCGCTCTGGGTGCTCATTTGGCTCGTTCTCCGCTCTCGCGTGCCTTACTCTCTGGGCGGTGGCCAGCCGTCTGATGATGGGGTTCGCGTGTGTGTAACACGTATATATAGTGTGCGAGCACTTTTGTGGGCGGATCATGTATTTGTAAAGACAATTATGTCATTGGAATAAAATGGAGAGGTGTGAATGTTTCTGTGCCTAAGTATATTTGTTTTCAAATAATTTTGGATCCGTTGTGACCTTTTATCCCACTTGCGGAGTTACTGGCTAATCACAGTATGTTTTTCTGATATCAAATAGCAGAACCCGATATGAGTGTGCTGTCAGGAGCCTCGGCCACATTGCTCTAGCTGTTCCTGCCTCCAAAGATGGGAACACACAGGAAATGAGAAAACCCATCACCTGGAGTAGGCTACAGTGTCCTCAAGACGTGACAGTTTGTCGCCATCCACCAGTAAGGAGCTAACTAAGGTCTTTTGCTGAGATCATAGCCCAGGGATGGCCTCTGAAATCGCACTGTAATTCCCCTTGGCTGGCCTCTCTTTCAGTTGCTCAGTAAGCCGAGGCTAGAAGGAGGAAGAAGAGCTTAGTTTCGAGCAGGACACTAAGAGAATTTCCTCTTCAGAGGATTTCTCATTATACAGTAAATTGATGGATGAATGTTGGCAAGTCATTCAGTACAGATCTAGATTTGGAGGGTGGGTTATTGAGAAAGTTGTTTGATAAGACTGAAAATTAGTGATGGCGGTTGGCTCTTGTGATGGCATTCTTTTCAGTGAGTTAATATAGAAATTCAAGATGGTGCTACTAAGTCTTTTTGATCAACATAAATGGATTTCACTCTTTTTAAAAAAGATTTTATTTATTTATTTGAGAGAGAGAGAAATTGAGAGCACAAGCAGAGGAAGGGGCAGAGGGAGAGGGAGAAGCAAGATCCTCACTGAGCTGGGAGCCTGATGTGGGGCTCGATCCCAGGACCCTGAGATCATGACTTGAGCCAAAGGCCGATGCTTAACCCACTGAGCCACCCAGGCATCCATGGATTTCACTATTTTTTTTAATCAGAAAATTAATCCCTGGCATGCAGAAAAGATTCCAATAACAAAGAAGCATATACATTTTCCCTTCCTCTTGACTCCTCCCCCACTTTCCCAACCAGAACTCGGATACCTTGGATTCTGGGGAGGGCTTCAGAGAGGAGGTGACATTTGTAATAGGTTTTGGAGAGTGGTTGGAGTTTTGTGTATGGCGACGCTGTTTTGGTTGATGGCTGCACTAGGGAGGGAAGTCGTGCAGGTTCAGAGGGGAAAGGGAGCCTCAGCAGGTTTGGGAAGGCGACAGATCAGGATCTTGCTGTGCCCCTTCCTGCTTGGAGGGGCCTGAAGACAGAGTAACATGCAGATGACCAAGTCTTGGAGCCAAGGACCCCAGTGTGTCAGCTGAGAAAGAAAGCGGGAGCGAGGTAACCGACCCACCCGGCTTGCTTCCCAGTTATTGCTCTGGCCGCGTTGCTGGGGACCCACGGCTGGTGACATGTCAACTCCTGATGGAAACCCGATTTGGCAGGCCCCGTTTTTTAAGCCGAGTGCCTGGCTGCCAGATCGCATTTGGATTGAGTGGCTGGCATTCCTCGAGCCTTGCTTAATAGGATTGAAAGGAAAGAAATGTTACTTTTCATCACACAAGACAACAAAGAGAAACGGGGAAACGAAAATATTATTTCGTTTGAACAAATTACAGGGAGACTCTCTGGGGTGCTTTCAGGGAGTTAGATGAGGAAAAGCACTTAAATATCATTCCATCAAACTAAATTTTTAACTACAATTTTTTACAGATAAAATGTGTTGGGAGGATTCAAAGAAGATTAGAGCTCACCTAAGAAACAGTATTCAAATTTTACCAGCTAATGGAGGCCAGGCAAAAACTGCTAATGCCTCTAACTTCCCTCCAAGGGACAGAGATCTCAGTATTCTTATAAAAACACATTGAGCTGATTTCATTTCCGTGTCTCGGCAGACTTCATTCGTGTAATTTCAGTAAGTGTTATAAATGTTATTTTAAGTATTATAATGATAATCCCCACTGACAACGGAGCTTGCATCTCAGCTTCCATTCCTAAGGTAATGTTTACCTCGGATAGCACATAATTGTTTGCTTTTTTCACGGTAAACTCTCTGTTCCCAACTGCTTAATCAGCCATGGAAAAGAGAAGAGACTTTAGAAATGTTTAATGTTCTTCTGATTACATTAGAGTCATGGGCAAGCCCGCTTCTGTGGGGCCAGAGGAGCAGACAGCCGTCCTTGCCTTGCCTTTTGTTTTGGGTTTGTGTTTTGGTGTGGACGCATTTGCTTTTTGTCTGCAGAACTTCCGGGGGGGCTGCCGTGGGCCGGGGGCGACCAGGGGAATCACTTGTTGGTATGACTCTCACGGCTGGGGCGGCAATCTGCCCTTTCTCGGGGCGCGCCCTCCTCTTGGCGCCCCCCCCCCCCAACTCCCGCATATGCCGCTAGCAGACTGGGTTTGCAGGCCATCGGGATCCCCGGACCCCTGGAGGCTCTCTGAGCGTGTGCTCCACGGCCTGCTCCCTGCAAGCGAGATTTTATGATGCTTTATGGAGGTGAACCTTCTCTTCCCCGGAACGCAGAACCTCAGGGGCTTTCTTGGGGCGTCGTGGAACATTTGCCTCTGTGGCCGCTTCCATATCCGAATCTGAAAGTGATTGGGAATTAAGAGGGAGTGGGGAAGATTGATGTTCATTGCAAGTTGGAAGAGTATTGGCTGCTGCCAGTCTTGAGCGTGTGGAGCCTTCCTGTCTGCCCCTGTGGCTATAGGGAAGTTGTGCTTCTGAGCTGACTGGCAGCCCTGCATCCTTAATTTATTCAGCAGAGTAGAGAGCAGAGTAGAGAGACTGCTCTGTTCCAGGCACCATGCTGGGCCCTGGTGAGTGACGATCTGAGTGAGAGCCTTCCCCTCGTCTTCATGTGGCTGACAGTCTAGAGGAGGAAGCCGAGACTGAGCAGGCGAACGAGCCCATGGGTTATCACAGATGGAGAGAAGTGTTTCTAGTGTGAGGACGGAGGAAGGAGGGGAGGATGTTGGTTAAGCTGAGCTTTGAAGGCCAAGGGGGAGCCAGGCCCGTGAAGAGGCTGGGGCCGAGCCAGCACCTGGAGGCTGGAAATGCTGCAGCCACCATCTGGGTGCTGAACGCCGGTTTGTGCAGGGCTGGGGCTGGGGTGTGGGAGGGACCCAGCACCTTGGCTCCGATGAAGCAAGAGAGGCCTGGCCATGTCTGGTCTCGCAAAGGTGGTGTCAAGAGCTGGGGTTTTATTCTCTGCAATAAGAAACCTGTGTGGAGCTTTAGGCCGCCCATGACATTGTCCTGTTGGAAGCTTGTAAGGATGCCCTTGCAACTGGGCAGATGTGATGCCATCGGGTAGCAGGAGTGGAAGCTCGGAGTCTGGTGGGTAGCCACTGCTATTATCCTGGCTAGAGAGGGTGGTCCATGGTGGGGGCAGTGAGCGAGGGGCACATTTTAGAAAGGAGAGGGACATCCCCACCGGTCAAGTGCATGCCAGGCAGGAGGAGGGGTTGGGTTCCTACAGTGGGTCCGTCTCTACCTGAGTCCTCCTGTGGTGGAGGCCCTCTCTCGTCCCAGGACTAACCAACCCCAGGGTGTGTGTATCTCCTCCCCCTTCAGGCTGTTGGGAACATGTCATGGCAGTCCCCTGTGGAATCCAGAGGGGATGGCTGGATTCCCTGCCTCCTCTGCTGCCACGCATTATAGGACTCATTTTCCAGCCTCGGTTTCCCCAGCTCCTCCTGCAAAGGGGACGGGAGCATGCTCGGCATGCCTGACCCCTCCTCCCATGCCCACCGACAGCCCTTCCTGCAGCCACTGCTCCGGAGATCCCCAAGGTCTGTGCGATAATTGAGCTTGAGCCTTTACTTAAAGACTGGGGCCGGTAGGTAGCTGATTTCCCCAGTCCTCAGGGTGGACGCTTGACAGGTTTCCGTGATGGGGACAGAGGAGCAAAGGGAAAGGAGGTGGAGTGATAGATAATTAAAGCATCCTGAGGGCCCCGGGCTGGTCCAGTTGGCCCAAGAGGGGTCCTCCTCAGTGGGGCCTGGTCAGAGGGCATGTGTGCACCCGGTCCATCTGGAAGGTAGGCAGGATTTTGGCTGATGCAGGGGTGGGGCCATGGGTAAGGAGGGGTGCGGGAACGAATTGCATGGAGGGAATATCCCTCGTGTGTCCATCCTTGGGTTGAATCAACATCCAAAAAAGCATTTCCTATCCCTCCTCTTTCCCTTGGAGAGGCAACAACTAGTTGGATCCATCCCTCTGGGTTTGCCCCTGGCTGTCTGCATTCTGGGGAACCATCAAGGAACGTTAAAAAAAAAAAAAAGTCGCAAAAATCAAGGTAGAACCAGGCAGGTGTACCAGGGAGCAGAGGAAGAGGGGAAAGTGGTGTATGTGTGTGCCTTTGACACACACACGCACACACCTCACCTCCATCCCAACTAAAACCAGATGAATATTTTAACACCCGAGGATTTTGTTCAAGCCAGGAGCACACTGCATTGCTGGCAAGGCCAGAATGACCTGAAAACCTGAATATTTCAGGGAACAAAAGGTCCTCGGGTCTGCTTTCCCGAGAAGGGCCTCGGTGCAGGGTTATTTGAAGGCCACGTGGTCCAGGGGGCATGGCAGGTAGTGGGAAGGGCTTCTGCCTCCCCCCCTGCCCGCCCCCGCCCCCGCAGGGCTGTGTGCAGAGCTAGCGCGGGTCCTGCTCCCTGGTACCAGGCAGCCGCGTGGCACCGTGAGGCCCCAGCCTCCAGCTGCACGCCAGGCAGAAAGGAGGGAGAAGGCGGGAGGAGGGAGAGCCAGCGAGAGGCTGGGGCAGAGGGGCTGGGAGATGGAGAAACAAACTCTATTTTCTGCTCGTCTGTGGTGGGAGGGCTCCTGCGGCCCACGTGCTCGCAGAGTGAAGCAATTTCAGACAGGGATGAGTGTCTGTTTTTCCCTGGAGCGGAGACTAAAAACCCCGAAAGCCCTCGGTTTCTCTGCCCTTAATATCCTGTTCTGAAAAGTGCAGTTGCAAGGAGTGGAGGAAATGAAGATCGTAACAAGTGGAAGGAGGCCCTTCCCCAGCCGGAAGCAGTGGGATGGGGGAGCCTCAGTGGGGCTGGCTGGGGAGGCTGGAGAGAGGACCTTGCTGCCCAAGGGCGTCCCAGGCTGGCGGCCGCTTGAGGACAAAGATTCAGGCTCCTGTCCTGTCTCTGGGGGTGTTTGCTGGGACTAGTGCCCCCTGGGTGGCGTTAAAGGCCATGGACAATGGCGAGGCTGGGATTTTGGAATTCGGTTATAACGTCTCTGTAGTTCCTGCCCTCCCAGAACTCCCTGAGCTGTGGCCTTTCCTCCAAATGTGGGCACTGGCCGCCTCTCCCCTCCTGTTCTCTGCCCCCGATGGTGTGTGTGGCTGCCACACCAGGCCAAGCAGGGAAAGATCCTAACTGCAAAGTGAGCACAGAGTTTCAGAACCAGCCTTGGTCCAGGAAAGCCGGAGGCTGGGTCTCTAGAAACCAGAGGCGTCGTTGTACCTTAGAGGGGCCTCTTGCGTCTGCATGGTGGAAGGAAAATGCAGTGTTGGGGGGACAGTAGGGCAGAAAGAGAGCCTCCTCCCCAAGCAAGGAGGGCCAGGGACTGCCAGGGAGGCGATTGACAAGGCTTTTTGCTGGGCCTCCGAATTACTCTGGGGTCTTGGCCCCACTGCACTGGCTCACTCCTGTTCTAGCAGCAACTGGACCGGCCCACCAGGACCTCTCCTATATTTCTAATATTGGCCCCTACCCCACTTTGCTCTCTACATGTGATATCCCATGTGGGATACCAACCCCTCTGCCCCTGTGTGGGGAGATGCTGGCCCCAACTGGCCTCGCCGGAGTCCTGGCCTCCGTAGAACAAAGTGGTCCAGAATCCGGACTCTAGGCTAGCATTGCTCCCCAGGAGCTGGGGGACTGTGGGCAAGTCATGGATCTTCTGCGTCTGTTTCCTCCTTGGTGAAATGGTGCTGACCACAACAGTGGTTGTGAGAATAAAATGACCTTAGAATGTGGACACAGAGGAGTAATGAATGGGTACAGGTTTGAGATTATTATTGCTGTGGTTATTATTTTTCTTCTACAAATCTTCCCCATTCCTGGGGACAGCTCCCAGAGCCCCTCCTGCAGAGAGAGCCTTCCCAGCTGGCCTGTCCCTGGGTCTCTCACGGTCTGCCCTGAGTCATGCGACCCACCTAATCACTTACTCCCATATTGTCTGTCCTCTGTCTCTAATGCATGGCACCCTATTTATTCGGCACACCTTCTCAGGTAAGTTCTGAATTCTCTGAGAAGAGGGCCTGCCCATCTCCTAATCTGTGCCGCCCCCCACGTGTCCCCCCCCCACCCCGTTCTGGCCTTAGCAAATGCTTAGGAAGTGTTCACTTAGTTGAAGGGTATGAAACTATATTAAGAAACGAGTTTAAGGCCTTTTGCTTCAATGAAGAAAATAGATAATAAAATATGTATACATACATGGTCTGCTCTGTTTGACCCCTCGAAGCCCGTCACGTGCTGTGTTACGTTCGTATTCCTGATGCAAATGTCAGGCTCAGAGAAGAAAACTGACTTGCTCAGGGTTACGCCACCTGAAGGGCAGAGGCAGGACTTGAATTCGGGACTCTTGAGTACACTAGTGCGGGCTTGTTGCCAGTGGGATGTGTGGTCTCTGGGCATTCTCCAACGGGACTGATTTTCTGATGGGCAGCAGTCGGTTTACTTAAGGGTTGGGCAGTGCCCAAGCCCCTTTCTCCCAAACCTGGGTGGGCTAATGAGTCCCCAAGTCTAGCACACAGTGACTGCCCTCAGCCAGTGTGCAGGGGTAGCTTGAGGACCTGCTTTTTTATTGTTGGTTGATTTAGTTGCTTTTAGATTAATATCAAATAGACTTGAATTCCCCAGGGCTTGGGGTAACTACAGAGCCCAGCCCAGCTCAGCTTCTGCTCCCGCCCGGGTGTCCTCACCGTTCCACCATGAGCTGCCTTAGGTGGCAGCATGTCTTTCTTGTCTGCTTGTCGTGTGCCGGAGGGCAGGCACAGCGTCTGTTGCGTGTGCCCATAGTCCTGTTTTAGACCATAGTAGCTGCTCAGTGCGGGCAGCAGGGAAAACAACGAAGGCCAAAGGGATTTGCTCGGTTCTGGTGATTTCCTCCAGACTGCAAAGGCAACTTCTTCTTCCGTGGCTGAGCATGGAGTTGGAGAAACCACATGAACCAGGAGGCTGGCAATATAGGCGTCTGAAAGAGTCCTCCTTCCTATCCCTCTACCTGGGCTGATGGTGAGCGGGCCAGCAGAGAACCAGGGCCACTGGCCTGAGACTGAGCTGCAGTCTAATTACGCTGGGAGTGCTGGCCTTGGCCTTCTCCAGGCCTGCCTCCTAGAGCATCACTCCCCAAAGTTGTGGCCCCGGGACTGACCGTATGTATCCTCATCACCTGGGAATGCACTAGAAACACGGACTACCAGGCCTTACCCTAGTCCTGCTGAACCACAATCCACATTTTATTTTATTTTGTACAAAGATTTCATTTATTTATTTATTTGAGAGAGCGCGCGCTGGAGTCGGGGGTGGGGCTGAGGGAGAGGGACAAGCAGACTCTGTGCTGAGTGTGAGCCAGACGTGGGCTTGATCCAATGACCCGGAGATCGTGACCTGCGCCGAAACTGTGAGTGGGGACACTTAACTGACTGAGCCACCCAGGTGCCCCCAGAATCTGCATTTTAAAGACAACCCCAGGGGATTCACATGCTTGTTGAAGTTTGAGAAGTGGTCACCTAAAAGACAGTTTTCCTGGGGGCCAAACACCAAGGGAGGTAGGCTAGTGCCCTTGCTGAAAACACAGCAACCTGGCTTCCCATCTCAGCTTCCACCACGGGTGATACTTTAGGGCGGGTGTAGCCTCTCTGGCTTGAGTTTCCTCCTGGGTGAAGCGGGATCCCGGAAACAGTCGGGCCTTTCTCCTTGGGCTGTGGAACGAGGATTATATATACTAACATAGAACAGATGTTCCGCACTTAGCACACGGCCCAGGCAGAGCGAGCCCCGGATAAATGCGATGTTAGCTTGCTTTAAGAACGGCAGAGTGAAGGGGGTTTCAGCGAGTGGGAGGGAAGAACACTGATTTGTGCAGCTAGTTTTGCATGCGGCTCGTTTAGTGGAGCTTAACTCAGGAGCTAAATACCAGCTAGGACTCCCTGTAGAATTATTACATGGAGTAGTAGGGGAAGGGGGAGCCAGAGTTAATGCATGTGATAGCAATTTTTTTTAAATTAGAAAAAAACGTGTTAAAAGCAAGTAAAACCCCTGGTGATCGCAAATGAATTGCCTAAGTTCTCTTAGCAGATCCACTTTCCTGAGCCATGACAGGGTTTGCAGGAATGAATGGCTTCTCCTTCTGTGAGGAGGGGGCGCTGGGTCCTCCATGGTGACCCCAGGCTCTGGCTCAGGTCCTGTCACTCCTCGTGGGGAAGCCGCGGACACGGAGGGCGGGAGGAGGTGCTCCGTGGGCAGGGCTGGGCGTCGGGGCCTCCTGGCAGCTTAAATGCCTCCGATTAGCACGTTGGGCGGGAAGAGGTGCTAAAAAGAATCCTTCCTGCCTCCTTCGCTGGCATGTTTTGAAGGGAGTTCAGTTATGAGACTATTAAAATGTTATTTTGATAATTAAGCCCACAGCTGTTCTGAGGGCGGCAGGCGGCAGAAGGCACGGTGCTCTCACAGGCTCCAGGAGGAAGAAAGCAGGCTGGGAGCGCCCCGTGCAGGGAAGGTGGACAATGGGCCGTGGAGCAGGGCTGGTGGCAGGGGCGTGAAGGTCCCGCTCTAGCCAGGTGTGGGGTTGACCCTGAGTGACCACAGGGGACAGCGGCTCTGGGGACCCCCTGTCTGGGACGGGGTGAGCTGCCGCCCACATGTGGGACCCTTTACAGGTGTGGGCACAAACTGTCAGAGAAATAGACCGGGATTCCCTGTGTCGGTGGTTCTCGAAGTGGGGTCCCAGGACCAGCAGCATTTTCACCAGCTGGGAATTTGTTGGAGATTCCAGTTCTTGGTCCCCACCTAACCTTCTGAATCGGAAACTCTGGTGGTGAGGACCAGCAAGCAGTCTGTGTTCTGATGGATCGTCTAGCTGATTCTGATGCTTGCTAAACTGCAGAACCACCATCCTTTCAGGTCACCTGGAAAACGAACCCTCAGACATCGGTAAAGCTTGGCTAGTAAGGCGTGGGTGACGATATGGGGATGGACAGCATGTGAATATCCCTGATCTAGTCCTATTCTGTCATTGTGATGGATGGCAAGGAGAGGCCCAGAGAGGGCAAGTGGCTTAGCTAAGGCCACACAGCAAACGAGAGGAAAACTAGAATTAGAATTAGCCAGCTCTCCTGACTGCAGATCTTTCTGTGAGACAATCTTTCTGAATACTAAGGGCGAGCTTGGGAAAGAAGAGGTTTCAGTTGGAAGAGATGAGGTAAGCCAAGGAAAAGGCCAACAGTAAATCAACTCAGAATATATTTACCTGCACAGAATCAGCCAGCATTCTCTAGTCATGTTCTGCTGGGAGATATTGCCAATGCACGTAACCATCTACCCACTCATCCACTCACCCACATATCTGTCCATCCATGCTTCTACCCACCCAGCCATCCACCCATCATCCATCCATCCACCCATCCACCCACTCATCCACTTATCTACCCGCCTCCCCACCCAACCATCCAGCCATCCACCCATCATCCATCCATCCAACCATCCACCCACTCATCCACTTATCTACCCGCCTCCCCACCCACCATCCAGCCATCCACCCACCTATCCACCTACTCATCCACCCATCCACCCCTCCACCCACTCATCCATTTATCTACCCACCTCCCCACCCAACCATCCATCCATCCATCCATCCATCCATCCATCCATCCTTGTATCCTTCTATTGCTCACTCCCACCTTCCATCAGTCCACTTACCCTTAGTCCCCTTTTTGTCCACATCATTGTGTATCCATCCAAATATTCAAATGGCCATTACTCACTATCTGCTCATCCCCCCCCCCAACCCATGCAACCATCTACCTATTTCTTGACTCATTTCCCCCTCCACTTGTTAACAAAACCTTCCCCCTTTCTCTCCCACCCTATGAACAACCTACTACATACCAGGCATTTTTACATCCTTCTCAATGGACAGGAGCTTAAGCTACCCAGGTCACGTGAGCTGGCCCTGCCTGTGCTCTGGCTAGGCCCTCCTGCCTTGCCCCCCTAGCACCAGGCTCCCTCCCCAGTGTGCCTGCAGCCACACTTTTATCCCTGTTCCTCCGAGCTATGGTAGTGGCCTATCACTTGGCCGCACCCCACCCCCGCACCAGCCTCCCCCAGCCTGGGGGCCGTAATTCACATTCTGGAAGTGAGTAGGGCTTGAGTGTGCCATTTCACGGCTTAGACTCCAGTGGCTCCTCATTACCTTCAGGACAAAGCCTGCAATTTTGTTCTGCCATCTGAGGCTGTCCGGGCTCGTTCCCAGCCTATTTATCAACCCTCATGACCCTGTGGCTCCCAGGCGAAGCGTCAGCCCGAGCAGATGATTTGCTGTTCCCAGATGTTTTTGCTCGTTCCTTGCATGTGTGGTCCTCCTGTCCCAAATGCCTTCCCTCTACCCTCCTCACTCTTCCAGCTGAAAGCCTGCTCCGTGGGTCTGTTCCAGCACCCCCAACCTTATGCGTGACCTCTGCTTTTTTCTCCCACTGGGATGGGACGTCCCCCTGCAGAAGCCTGTGACATCTCGGGTTCCACATTATCGTGCGTCTGGCTCTCGTGTGCAAGGCTTATGCTCACTTCGTAGACAGTGGCAGGTCCGTGCCCGCTGCAAGGTAGCTCACTACATGGCGCCTGGCACACAGTAGGTGCTTCTCTTGAAGTGGGCAAGTTCGGGGCTTAGTTACACGTGTCTAACACGCATGCCACAAACGAGCCACCAAGAAAGGCCTATTGGGCTCTGGCCTTGCGTGTTGTTGTTTCCTCCTCAGAACGCACAGGACCTGGCACATAGCAGGTGGTTAACGAGTCTTTTATGGATGAAAGAGTGAACAATAAAACTCACCCTCCCCTTTAATGTTCTTTATAATTTCATAAAAATATTGACTAAATAAAGCAGGAATAATATTAAAAGTTCAAAAATCAACTTGCCCCACAAGGTGCTGGTCACCTAGGATCGCAGCTACCTGTTCATTTTCATGCTTTAGGAGTGAACTATGGATTCTACTGGGCAGGGCTGTGTCTTACTCATTCCTGAACCCCCAGGGTCTGGTGCAGAACCTGGCATCCTTCCTGCTTTTCCAGAACCTACTCTGTTCCCCTCCTCCCTAATCTGCTGTCTATGTGGGACACCAAGTGCCTTTCTGAGTGTGTCTCCCCCATTCAGAACCCCAGTGGCTCCCCATCAACCTTAGGGAGGAGCCCTCAGTGCAGCCCAGAGGGCCTGCAAAGTCAGGGGTGTGGCCCGACCACCTCATCCCCCACTCCTCACCACTGGCTTTGTCTCCAGCATCTGCCCTTCACTTTCCGAGTTCCAGTCATACTGGCCTCTTTCCTCTCCCAGGCCCACACCTCTGGTCCTGCTGCTCCCTCTGCCCCAGGCACCTGCCCTCCCATGTGACGTTTGCCCTCCCTGTTCTGACAACGTGGGCTCGATGCCCTTTCTCTGCCCTGATGTGCCTTCACCCCCCGTCCCCCGGGCTGGGCCCAGCGGTGAACATCTTCTTCCTCCCAGTGCCGGGCTGCGAGCTCCAGGTGGGTGGGCATCCCGAAAGCCGGGGGCTCTGCACATGGCAGGTTTCCCATACATGTTTTTTGAGTAAATGAATGAATGAATAAATTAAAAAGATACATAGTAGGTACTTAGTATATTTTATTGAAAGAATACATGAATGGCACAGAGTGGGGGCCTGGTAAATATCTTTTGAATAAACCAACGAACGAGGAAATAGGGAAGGGTGTTTAGGGCTTTTTGGGAGGAGCTCTGGCCAGTTCCTTCAGACCAGGGAGACTCTTTGTCCATCCGTCCCTTCAGGCCCCGTGCTCACCCCATCAGCTGCAGGAGACCCTGCTCTTCCAGACCTCTCTCCCCTGTGCCTGCCTCTCACACACACTCACAACCAGGCGCTGGGTGTGGGTGGGACAGTGACCCCAGAAGCCTGTGTCGAGGCAGCTGTGCCAAGGTCAGGTGTGGGCACTGGGGTTGGGGCGGCCTTTCGGTGAAGAGCAGGACGGAGCCTGTCCTGGCCTCTGGCTCCTGTCACAACTGTCTACATAATTCTTCCAGCTCCGCAGCCATCCGGTCCAGCCCTGATCTGGAAACCTCTTCCAGAACATCTGTTTTCCTCCTCAATCAATACGCTCCCCAAAGAGGGCCAACTTGCAAAATATTATATATAACATCAAACATGCTATCCGAATTCAATTAAGTGATTTGGTCGGGGAAGGGTTTGTGGTAATTAAACTGTTTTGGGGCAAATTGTAGCAAACTAGTTCATTCTTCATTAATAGGCACCTCGCTTGACTCCCCGTGAGCCGATAGAGAGAGAGAGAACTGGGGGGAAGGAGGGAAGGAGAGTAGGAAGGGACGAGGGAGGGGGAAGTAGTTGAATACCCCCCCCTTGGCGTGATTTACACCCACCATTATGGGCTTGGGTTTCCAGCTCTCTCATGCTACGTGACCACAGTGAAGTCACTTAACCTCTCTGAGCCTCAGCCATCTGGTCTGTAAAATGGGGATCATGGTCCCCATCTCACAGCACTGCTGTGAAGATTGATGCAGTGAATGAACAGGCACAGCGTCTGGCACACAGTGGCCCGTCATGCAAGGGCCACGACGGTACCGAGGTCCACTGAGGCTGCATAACTTCTGTCCCGCCGGTCAGGGCCCGATCAAGAGTCCTCTTTCCAGCGAGCCAGGGCCTGAAATGCATCTCAGGGTGTTCGTTCTCCCTAGCGTGTTTGTCCGGTTCTGGGAGCAGGGATGAGGAGCCTCCTGCCTTATTTCACTCACTGCCTTCTCCGTTATGCATGGCTCAGGGCCGCTCTGGAGGAGAGGAGGGCCAGCGTGCGCGGACTCTGGCTACGGTTCCTGGCCTGCCCCTCCACGGCGCTGGGTCCTTGGGGCAGTTGTTGAAGCTCTTGGCGCACAGATTTTTGTTCTGTAAAATGGGGATGGTGAGAATTACTGCACACCTCCTAGTGTTAAATGGGTTTCATCGACAGCAAGCTCTTCCATAGGACCTGGCTCACAGTGAGCCCCTGCTACACGTTCCATTACTCATTTATTTGCAGAATGGCCCGTTTCGGCGGCCAGTGGTTTTCTGCAGGTGCTGGACTCCTCGGGCCGGGGCTGGTCATGGCCAGCATCCGTGGTAGCAGGTGCCACTCAATCAGATTCTCCGTGTGTCACTGAAGACCTGGCGGAGGCACTTCACAGCCTGGGTTTAGGATTTGTCGATGAGCTTGCTGTCACTTTCATCTTCAGGCGAAGACACTGAGGCTCTTAAAGTCACCTCGCAGGAGCCGTATGGGCCACTAGACAGCAGGAGGGCTGGGCTTGGTCCCCAAGACTGTGGGATTCCAAAGCAACACTTCTCCTTGCCGTGCCACCACCCAGGGAGACACAGCTTGTGAACTGGGCCCTCATTGGTTGTCTGTCTGTGTAGACCATTTCCTATCCTCGGTCTCAAATGGATTATCTGCAAGTCTTGGAGTGTCTCTGTGGGTACCCCCGGTGGACCAGTCTGATCCTTAGCTTCCTTTTCCTGGGCATCCGGAAAAGGCTCACTCAGGACACACTCCCCAGAAGACGGGAAGCTTGTTGGGAAGTTGTTGTCACGTGGACAAAAAAAAATGGCGGCCTGAGGGAGGTGCGAGGGGCGTAGGTAGAAAGCAGTGGGTGCATCCTGGAGAACTCAGGAACACCAGTGATGCACACAGTAGGTGCCAGAGGAGAAGGGGTATGTCTTTGGAGGAATAATGTTCTGCAAGACTTCCTAGGAGGGGCTGCTGGGGCTTGATTTGATCCCCTAAGAAAGGCCAGGTCATTTCAGACAGAAAGGACATAGAGAGCAAAGGTTTGGAGGTGCGAAGCGCTGTGACCAGCTGTGGAGACTGTATGAGGAGGCTGTGATGAGGCCCCTACCTTCAAAGGGTGTGTGTTTTGGGGACTGTGGCCCAGAGTGGCTCAGGCAGAGTGACATTCAACATCGAGCTATTCCACAGAGTTGGGCGGGCTGTGAATTGTAATGTTCAGGAGAGGCTGCCAGAAACCCGAGTGGGGGTGGGAGGTGATGGGAAACCCTCCCGGGACCTTGGCCTAAGCAGGGGTCATTTGTCATTCATTCATGCATTTGTAATACTGTAGGGCAGGAGAGCAGGGGGAGGGAGAGAGGGAGAAAGAGAGACCGACAGATGGACAGTAAGGGACAAAGCCATCCCATCCCTGGGAGGGACCAAAGATTTAGGAGGGACTCCGTTGTCAGAACGTTTGGAATTCCAGGAGCTTAGACTCTGTCTCAAACTGGCTTAGGGAACAGGTTCACTGGGCCTGAAATGGACGTTGTCAAGGCCCAGGTGGGCACAGCATTAGGACATGGCCTCCCCTCTGGAAAATGGCCACCAGCCCCTCCAGGCTCACATCCCCTCAAGCTCAACAAACCCGGGGGAAGAGTCTTATCTCCAGTCTGGAGATGGAGTCCGAGGGGCCAAGTGTGGGTCATGTGTTCACCTGTGGCAAGGCGAGGAGGGGTGTCCACCTGTGGAAGTCCCGCGAAGGACATCTGGGTGGTTGTCCCCCAAAGAAGGGAGACTAGATGCCCGCAAGAATGAACCCCAGTGAAAGAGAATGAAAGCCTCGGGAGTAAGGAACAGCTCTCCGCTACAGGGCAGAAGCTAGCCTCCACAGAGAGGTGGGTCCATGGGGAGAGGAGCTCTTCCAGGCCAAGAGATGATGAATCCTGGTGGAGGCTGGAACGGGCAAAGGCATCTCTGGTTTCCTGGCATCTCCTGCGCTTGATTTTCTTACCCCTGGACTGGACGTTCACTCTTTGCACCCTCCCCAGCTGTCCCCGTGGAGAACATTCCAGGATGGGAATGGGGCCTTTTTGCTTCAGGTCCCCCGTGGTTCTATTCCTGTTTGGCCTCCACAAATGATGATGGAGATGGCGGCTCTTGTTTTTCCTTTTGAACCCTCCCGGCCTCTGTCTAGCCGGCCTCTGTCTGGGTAGTGTGTGGTGTTTTCTGGGCGGAAACCCAAAGCTCACCCTTGTTCCTGCTTTGTGGAGCCACTTGTCAGCATCACGGGGGATCGCTCTGGGAGCTGTGTACCTCCTTTTTGTCCCAAGAGGGAGACAGGTTGGTTTGGGAAATGAAAGGCTTGGCTAATAGTGGTCTGGGTCGCATCAAAGCCAGCCCCAGCCAGGTGAGCTGGCGCGCCACAGCGGCCCGGGCGTGGGAAGTCCAGGTTGTCGGAGGTCTTGGCCCTAGTCCCAGCTCTGCTTCAACTCGCTGCCTCGAGTTTGCTGGCCTCTCTGTGCCTCAGTTTCCTCATTTGTCACAGGAACGTGAATGCCTCCCAAAGGGGTCAAAGTGTGTGCAGAGTGCTGTTATCAGCTTCAACGCTGTTCCGTCCGGTCCCTAGAGCCTTCTAAACAGCCTGGGAAGTTTCCCAGGGAGCTGACTCTGTCTCTGCCCCTTTCTGTCCCTTTGTTGGGGTGGGTGGCACTTGGAACACGTGGCCCTCATTCTGGGATGTACACCACTCCGCTGGGAGAGTCTGCTGGGGGATCCATCAACTGGCTGCCTCCCTCAAGGTTGCTGCCCCTTCAGCCCCACCCCCAGCCCTCCCCTCACCCTCCCCGCCTTGTGAGGTAACGCTGGGCCCCGCTGCCACCTCCCCACGCTGGCCGCCGAGCCATTAGCCTCACTTCTCACTGGCTGCACATCAGCACAGTAATCATTTTCAGATTTACAAGCATTAAATATTTTAATTTAATGCCTTGGCTCTCTTGTAATTCATGCACTTAATTATATGATAATTACTCAAATGAAAGAGATACAGCTGCTGCCGGATCAATGCCGAGGGAAGACTGGGTGTGGAGTTGGACTGTTTTTGGGGAGGCGTCCCCTGCCTTTGCTCTGGGCTGCGCAGCCCCTCCTCCCTGAAGCAGGGCTGAGGCCAGGATCGCGCTCCTGTCTGAGCAGCAGCAGGGTGCGGGGGCTGCCCTGGCTGGTGACCCTGAGTCCTGGCAGACTGGAATCTGCTGACCGGTGGGCAGGGAGGGAGGACTCTAGGGCCTCCTTGGGTGGTCGAGGGCGAGTGCCTTCTCTGTGCCTGCTCTAGGGGTCACCAGAGGCTGGGAATGTGGTCTGGGCCGCCGTGGCAGGTGGAGAGCTGGAGAGAACCTCTCTCCCCGTAATAATGAGGCATGGGGAGAGACTTCTCTGAGCATCTCCGCTGAGGATGGAGAGGGGCCTGGGCCCCCTCCCACGGACCACCAAGAGGTTTGCAGGTCCAGATCAGGGAGGGGTGGGTGCATGGTGTTTCTGGTTCCTGTCTCTCCTCCCCTCCCCACCTCTGCCTTTCCTTTCCCCCCCTCCTTCCATCCATTTCCTTACCTTTTTGTTTTCCTATTATTCTCCCTTTTTCTCTCTTTCCCATTGGTTATTTTGTAAGAACTGGGACTGTTCCTCTTTTGCCAGAGTTTCAGCTTCCCCCTCCCCACCATGTTGGAGGAACCCTATCGGGGCTGACACTGCAGCATGGGTCCCCTGGAGGCCCCTTCTGGTTGATGGCACCGGCCTACGTGCGAGGCAGGTGGCATTGCCTTGGGCCCGGCCTTCCTCCGGTCTGGGGATGGCAGCCCTTGGGAGGTGCTCTGCAAACCCGAGCCCTCTTCCTCGGGGAGTAAGGTCCCTCCTCTCCCAAGAATCGAAGTGAAGTGCCAGGTAGAGGGGTCCTGGGGCCAAGCCCTAGTGACAGGGGCCTGCTGTGAAGAAGTTGTCAGGAGGGTAGAATTGCAAGCCATCGAGCAGTTTAGGCTTCTCAAAGTGTCTGGGAGTGGGGAGCCTCCTGGTGCAGGGGAGGGCCCCGGCTGCTCCTGGCCTGCACGTTTCCCGGGCATGGGCAGAAGCGCCCGTTTGCACTGAAAAGGGTTACAAACGGTTTGCCCCGTATGCACACAATTTTCAGCTAGCTTACAGCAGCTGCGGCGCCGTGCTGATAGATTAAAAGCAGCAACCAGCCCCAGAATGGAGTGTATTAGAACTCCTGCTGGGCCGAGCTGGGGAGAGGCCCACACAGCTGTCATCTAGGCCAAGTTTCCAACCGAAACCTCAAGAACAGGCTGGAACTCTGAGAAAAGTTAGCTTTCTAAATGAGGTGGCCGGCTGTTCACTGGAAGGGGGTGGGCAGGGGACCAGGGGAACGCAGGGGATTTAGAAGGTGAGGAGGAAGAGTGGGGGGGGTGCTGGTTGGGGGTGTCCCGCCTGGACTGGGGACTTTGTACCGAACTGGGGCCTCTGAGGCCAGGAACAAGGAGGCTGCTGCCGGCGTGGGCCCCGTGGCAGGCACGATGTCCTGGCCTCTCCCAGTGCTTTGCTCCAGACAGCTGGCCTGGGAGTCGGGTGAATGAGAAAGACATCTAGGTGTTTCCATGTCCTCTCCACAGGGCCCCAAGCACTCAGGGCTCCCAGACTAAAATAACAGGGTGGCCCCTAGATTTGGGGGACTGCCCAGGTCTACCTGTGCCCAGGAAAATTAGCTGTCACTTGCCACCAGCTGACCTTAATTTCCCACTGGCTGCCGCACAGAGGTCCAGGCTTTTCAACTTCAATTTTGAGGGTTTGTTGTTGTTGTTGTTTTAAGGGATGTTGTTTCCTCTCACAATGAGAAAGGCTCTTGGCAGGGGTCTGGCTTTGGCCCATGAGTCTGACTTGAGGATGAGGCGAGGGTACTTCTCATTGTCATAGACGCCACCTGAGAGCCCATCTAGACCTCCCCATTCTTAGAAAAACCGCAATGCCAAGGGAGAAATCTGGGTGTGGCTTTTTGGGGAGATAAGTTGTTAGTTTTGCAAAAACCAAAACGCTTCCCACCGGAAGGGCCAGGTGAGTCTTTACTGTGGGAGGACTCAAGTCAACTAACTTGGTACTATTATCATGATTATAAATAGTAGAACATAGGCCCCCAATTCAGTAGTAATTGTGTATGCATACATTGAATTCCTTTCATGAGCGTGGGTTGGGCTCGTCTTCGGGCAGCCCATCAGCGACGCATGTGGGAGATCTGTAAGGATCGGGGTCACTTGGTCTTTGAGGAGGCACAAGCCCAGGCAAAGAACCCACAGATAAATACTTTTGGTGGCACACATCTACCGGGACACTCTCATGTCAGGAAGAGGTCTGCTTTCCAAAGTCACCATGTGTGACCTCTGCCCATCAGATGGCGGGAAATGAGCCCCGCATGATTTGAGGCTCCTGAGCAAATGTCAGGGGGGGGTGGCTTGTTTCCTGATGTGCAATCAGATTGGAGGTATTGGAGGTGTTTGCTTGGATCCCTGAGCTGGCCCTGCTGGTGGGATGGGTGGAAACTCGTGGCAGGCTGGGGGGAGGCAATGGCCACAGATCCATGTGATTGGCTTGGGCTACCGTGGCCCAAAGATGTGGGTGAGAGCATTCAGACAGGTGTAAGCGGCCAAGGACAGAGCTCTGGGAAGCAGGTTTAGACCTACGTTTGAGTCCTAGCTCTGCCTCTGGTGGCCTACATGACCTTGGGCAGGCTGTGTAACCTCCCTGTGCCTGTTTCCTCCTCTATAAACTGAGGGTAAGGATAGCAATGGTCTCATAGGGCTGTCGCAAACATTAAAAGAGGTAACATGTAGAATGCTTGTGACTTTATCTGGGCGTTGTTAAGTACCCAGTGAATGTGAGCAGTTTGGTCACAGTCCTCTTTAAACTAGACGAGTTTGATAAGAAATTTAGAACCTTAACACATCTGGAGTCCATTACCAGTCTCTTACCAGATTTCCTTGCACGCCTGCCATGATGGGGAAACTCACCCCCAGACTGCCATTACAATCATAGACAGATTTCTTGGACCCAGTTTCCAAATTCTGTACTTTTTTTTTTTTTTCCAGTTCTCACCTGCTACAAAGACTTTCCTGACTTTCAGGTATATGCCCAAGAAGAGTTCACCCACTGGGTGCTTACTAGGGGCCAAGTGCCATGCCTCGCACTGTCCATACATTACCTCAGTCATACCCCCGAGTCTTAGGGGAAGGTATTATTTCACCTCCATTTTACTGATAAGCAGACGGTCAGAGAGTTGACTCGTGCAAGGGTCACATGGATCTAGGTGGGCCAGCTGGGACTGAGATCGGGTCTGTCTGATGTCCAAACCCTTGTTCTTAACCATTATCCTTTCCAAGCAAGCTCAAAACCCACCAACATTCCTTTGATCTTTTTCTCTGCGTCTTCCCTCTCAAGCCCAGTGAGCCTACCTTCCCACAGTGGTCTCTTCTCATTGCTGTTTTCGTTGCATGATTTGGGGAAAGTGTGTACGACTGTTACCTTGAGCAAGATGCTGTCTATCCGGCATCTCACAGCATCGTGAAGCTGGTCGGATAACTTCTGTCTGCAGGAGACAGAAGCCACTCACCACTGTTATATAGTCTCTTAAATTAATAAAAGCAATAATCTGATAAACTGGTTATTATAATTTATCCACATAAAGCAGAGCCATGTGCCTGAATTGTCAGACGGGCCTCAAACTGGTAGAAAATAGCCAGCAATTACCAGAGGCTCAGCGAGCATGGCTGCTGCAGTCCTGTGGTCTTCAAATTAGGAGAAATAATGAATGCATCCAGAACACATCCATTTTCAGCAAGTGCTGCATGGATTATAAAATTTATTGTCAATAAAATTATTCATTTGTGCCTTATACCGCACTTAATGCACCTGAAGTGAGAAATTAGAAGTGTGTTTAATTCTGGGGTTGGAAGAAAATACAAGTGCAGCAAATTTGCAGTAATAGGAGAAAGTTAATGCCTGGCAAAAAGAAATCAATTTAGCTATTGCTATTATATTTGTGAAGAGGAGGTTGGTTTTTTTTCCTTTTCTTTCTTTCTTTTTTTTTTTTTTTAATTTATAAAAGCATACAGGTTCACTTGGATCCCTGGTTCTAGTCTTGCTTTCAAAGATACATTTAATGCAAAGGTATGAATTAGGGGGAATGTAGAAATATGAATAACTTGTGTGCGTAACGTCTGTCTGTACCTAGACACACAATATATGCGTTATCTGTAAGATTTGTATATAAGCCGATATTTTTATTTCTCTGTACGTCGGTAACGCACACATTATTTCTCCATACATCGGTAACACACACATAAACACATGCATCTAGAGTGATGCATGCGCTGGTAAATATTTATTTATTAAAGATTTTATTTACTTTTATTTACTTAGAGAGAGAGTGTGTGCACTTGCAAGTGGGGTGGGGGGGAGAGGGAGAGGGAGAATCTCAGGGCACCCAGGCATCCCGCTGGGAGATATTTAACAACTAGCTGTCTGGGGGAGAAGAAAAAACGAAGAATTTTGATTTGCAGCATTTGCCGATTTCTGTGGTGTAAATATTCCCACTATGGCCAATGTTGAGCTCCTGGTGTGACTTCACGGAGCTTGAGGCTCGGGTGGGAGGCACGCTGCCTGCTCTCAGGAGCCCGTCCCCGCTGCACCGCGATTTCATACATCTGCGGAGTCACAGTGTATGGGTGGTGAAGGCAAAAAAGAAAGGAGGTGTGACTCGCCTCCATCCGCTGGGGCCCTGAGTGTCATCTGTGTGTTTTTGCTGAGCGTCAACCTCCTTTGGTGAATTTGCACGGATACGTGATGCGAGGAAAAGAGCCGGCCTCCTCCCCTGGAAGCACGGTGACTTTATGTTCACGAGGTTACCGAGGAGAAAGGGAGGACGGAGGGAGAGCGGAGGTGAAGGAGGAGGGGGCGGGCTCCGGGCCCCGCTTCCCCTCGCATTAGCAGCGCTGTGCGTTCAGGACGCTCGGCGGACTGGCCTCGGTTTCTATCCAGCCATTGTTCTTTTCTGCACCGCGTTTGCACACTGTGGCGCGTCGGGGGAATTTCAGCAGTTGGAATATACATGAAAAGAGTTCCGCTCCACTTTCATAAGGTCCCTGGACGGCTCGGACGAGGCCTCAAGGCCCCATGGTAGAGCCGGTACCGCATTCATATTCCTTCCCATCCCCGCACACAGGATAGCACAGAGCCCAGACCAATCGAAAACTTGACAGTAAGCCTTTTGATTTTGCGGGGAAACCTTCATCACGCTGGGAGAGGGAAGGGAATATAACCCAAACTGGACTTCATACTGTGGCAAGCTTGAAATCCCAGCCCCACCGCAGAGCCGGCTGATTGGAATAGTTGGAAACTGTGTCCAGGAATTCGGCTGCAAGAACTTGGCTCGCAGCAACTTCTGCCTTTTTGAAAGAAAAAGTGTCCACTGGGAGAGCCACTTGGGGCCTGGGTTTAATCTGTCCAGGCAGTGAAGATTCACGGAAATGATCAGCCAAGTTTCCCTAAAATGTTCAGAGCTCCTGCCTACGTGGGGACCCTCGTGGGGGGAGAGAAGCAGGCTTGACGGCTCCCGGTGACGGCTACTGTCACCGCCACGACCGTGGCATTGTCACTGGCTCTGGCGCTATTGCTGCTTTGCTAATCGCCAACCTGCTGCTGGTGAGCTAGCGGAGTCTGAGAAGCACACACAGCTGCACAGAGCATGCGCTCTTCTAGGAACCCCAGCCTGTTGTGACGGGGAGGGGTGTTTTGGGGTATGTCTCTCACCCCCAGCTAAGCCATCATGCCATTTAGGGGCCCCAAGGGCCAAAGAGAGGCTGACCTTGAAATCGTGGCCATGCTCCTGGCAAACCCACAAGCAGCGGCGCTGCCTCTGCTGGGGGAGGGTCCGCTGCTTCGCTGAACCGGGATGGTGCTGGATGGCACTCATCTTTGTCTGAAGATGTTCGGGAACGAGGGACCCTGACATGATGTACCTGTGAAAGTCAAGGATCTCCACTGTCATTGCCCGGGACATCGTGATGATGCAGGCTCTTGGGAGAGAGAGGGCGACGTCAGAGATGTCGAGACAGGGTTGGGATGGAGTAATTTCTGCCAGTAATACTGGGGTGGGGGGGAGGGGCAGCTCTTGCCATTTGTCCCCCGGCTGATAATTGCACCCACCTTCCCTTACTTACCAAAGAAGCTTTCTCTTTTCCTTTTTTCTTTTTATTTCCCATGCTCTGCTTGGTCCCCTGACCTCAGCTGGCCTGGTTTTCTCAGGTGACTGGACAGAGTGTGGCTCTGTGCGCTGAGTCTGGAGGACCGAAGCCAGAAGTGGGAACACCCAGAGGTGCAGCCCTGGCTTTGGCTGTTTTGCGTTGTGAGGTTACAGGTGAGGTCGGTAGATCTCACTTTCCCGATGTGTGGGCCTCAATTTCCCTATGTGTGAGATAGAAAGCAGGCTCACTCAAATGCACTCCAGCCTCCCCCAGTGGCACTTGGGAGCTGAGGCACATAGAGGAGGATGGACAGTGGGAGGTGTGCTTAGAGCCCAGAATTCTCCACCATGGGGGCAGCCTGGGCTGGGAGGGGCTTCCAGAGGCTCCTCAGCAGCTCAGGGTGTGGCCCCACTTTGAACAGCCCCCACCTCCGAGACCCACTTTCCAAGTGGTCATGACAGGCATTGCGGGGCCTGGCCAAGGGGGTCCCCCTTCCTCACTCCTAGATACACCTTGGTGCTTCCCGATGCCAAGACGATTCAGGGAACGTCAGGAACCTAGTAATTTCTCAGCTGGGGAGCATTGTAAAAATAAATGTCTTTTGGAGGTTGAAAAGTTGTCAAATACACACTGAGCCTAATTAGGTCCTCAAAATGTGCAATTCCTGCTGATTTTCATGGAAGGTGTGTATGTGTATGTGTGTATGTGTGTGTGTATCTCTGGGAGACTTGGGCAAATGATAACTTTTGAGGTGTGTAGACGTGCTCATGTGCCTGTGGATAGGTCCCCCGTTGAGCAAAGGGCATGATTTCCCCTCTATATGGGGTGGTCCCCTCAGCCACTTCTGGGCTGACTCCCCTTATCCTGGATCATCCAGGATGTGACTTAAGACTTCTGCCAGGCCAGCCTGGAGTGGTGACCATGAACCTTTGCTCACGCCATGGGACTTTCTCCCCCACCAGAGTAAACACCATGACAGTAGTTAATACTGATTGAGTGATGGGCCTAGAACAGTTTTGGTGCTTTACCTTACCTATATATTAGCTCATTTAAATCACCCTTTAGCACTACTCAGAGGTTGCAGGGCTCAAATGCTATGCGGCTGTGAGCTTTGCCCACTATTCCAGGGGCCCTCAGGATCTATCCATGAGCCCAAGTTAGGAACACCTGCCTTAGGAAGTTGACCGTGGGGCTCCGAATTGATTTCAAAAACAATCCTCATTTCCACTTTACGGAAGGCAAACCTGACTTCAGAGACCCTGTGCTACGAGCGACACCGTGACTCTGGTCCCAGTTGGTCTGTTTTGCTTTCTCTGCGGCCAGACGCGCATCCCTTCCCTCCTTGGTCCTTGGGCTGGTTCCCATCACTCTACTGCTTCAGGGCCCCGGGGCTCCCAGCTTCAGGCCCTCTCCTCAAACCTAGCTTCCAGCCCTCGGCTGACTTACTAGCACAGTCGCGGGGGGGTGGGTAATGAGGAGCTGGGGCTCTCCTGAGAGATGGCAGGGTAGAACCTCTTCCCTCCTGATCTTCCCTGCTTGCTGGACTCTGTTCATCCCGTGAGTGAGGAGGGGCCCCTCTGTCACTGTGTGCCCTGCCTGGGAGAGGAGCTGCGTCCAGTGCCAGGCGTCGGGAAGGACTGGATGCCTGCCCAGGCTGCCCCACCGCTGTACAGCTCATCTGATCCTGCAACAGACATGCCTCCCGTGGCCCTTAGGTGAAGGAATATCTTGTTCCCTCACCAGATCCAGCCTCTGGCCATGCCACCCTTGGCTTCCTGGGCTCCGGTGCACCCACTGCAGGACTACGGGGTCTGAGGGCCGGGGTGGGGTCTGAGGGCCCATGCACTGCCCCAGCACCGCCTGCCCCAGCCCCTGGGTGCCTCTGCCTCCTTCCGCCCAGGCCTGCAGGCCTCTCCTCTGTCACTGATTGTGCCGTGAAGACAGCCAACCCGAAGGAGGAGCAGGCACTGGGCTACAGCGTCTGGCCTCCATCCTCCTGCCAGGCGCTCATTTGTATGCAGAAGGGATTAGGCGGAATTTACCGTGGCCTCACCCTGGGGAGCTGCTCGCGCCCTAGGAATGCTCTCCGAGGCAGTGTGCAGTTGGTAAGATTAGAACGGGCCCTTCTGCCGCTGCACACGCCCTGGTCACTCTCCAGGCCGCCGACATCGAAATCATTCTCATTTATAACCTTTTTGATCATCCAGCCTCAAAGAGGGCCTGCCTTGTATGACAGCGGGCACCAAAATGGCCCAATTATTTGGAGGAGGAGGGAGCAGCTGAAAACAGTCAGATGTGAGAGACAGGGCACTTGATCTGGGCTCCTGGCTTTTTTTCCTTGGCTTCTCCCACCAATATTTTTACAGCTGTTGACATATATTGAGTTGCATGTGCCTGGGCTAGATCCCCGCGGTACTGTTTCAAAGATCTGTTCACCATAAAGTGTGCTGTTCTCAAGTAAATGACTGACTTCAAGAAAGCACAGTAGTTTAAATGTTACTATAAATACAGGAGCTAAGACATTTTAATTATAATTTTTGAGTTATACAGTGTTCTGTAAGTACACCAGGCATTTACAAAAGGACTTGCGTGGTGTTCCAAGACACGGTGCTCTCTTGTGGATAAAGAAGTAACTGCATGCGGACGGTGTCTGCAGCCCCGGGGTGGGGGTGGGGGTGGCTGGACCCCTGTTTGCTCCTGGCCGGGAGGGGTGAGGGAGGAGTCCTTGGAGGTCTGTGTTCTGGGCATTGGGATCCATTGCACACGGATGGCTCGAGCCCCTGATGTGCAGAGTCCTGCGCTGAGGGCTCTGGGGGCCTCAGTGGACGGGCCAAAACCTGCGCCCTCACGTTGATCAGCCTCTAGGAGAGGACGAGCCCGCAAAGCAATGTGAGAGCCGCCAGGGTAAGAAGATGGGTACGAGAGTGCTAAGGAAGGGCCATCCGATTCTGCTGACAGCGAATGGACAGAAGGTTCTAGGGGAAGGGCAGGGCTTTGGAGAAGGGGGGATGCCTCGGGAACGAAGCGAACAAAAGCCAAGTCTGTCTTCGGTGTGTAAGCAGATACTCTGAGCAGCCTTCACCCGCCGCCGTGACTCTGTCCCTGAGGCCCCAGAAGTCCCCCGCACTCCACAACTCAGAAGCTCCAAGGGGCCAGGGAGATGTTCCTGCCTGGTGGGCTTGAAAACTCAGCCCTTGGGAGAGTTGGGTGAAGAGACTTCGTAGATGAGAGGAGAGGGGAGTCAGCCTGAGGCCGTCATGTTGTTGTAGTTTTGATGGGAGTGACCTTTGGGCCATCCCCTTGGTTATGCCCCAGTGCTAAGGCACTGGGTTAAGGGACAGGTGCATGACCACGATCCATCCGCCATCAACCTGTGATGTATTCCTCCACTACCGCCCCATCCGTTCATTATCATCCTTCTCTTCTCATCCATCCATCCCTCCACCTACCAGCCCATCTAGTCACCTCGACACTCATCGTCCGTCTACTCGTTCATCCTTGCATCTACCATCCACGTAACCGCTCACCCACCATCCTTTCTGTCCACCCATCCGTCTGTAATCCCTGAAACATTATAGCTCAGGAATTAAAAGCAGAAGTTCTGCAATCCGGTTTCTTGAATTCAAATCCAATCCCTGTCACTTACTAGTATTATGTCCTTGGGCAAGCAAGTTACTTAACCTGTGAGTTAACCCTTTTAGTCTATACCACGGGGAAAAATAATGGAGGCTAGCTCAAGCGTGTTGCAGAAATTAAATGAGATACTACTTACAAGGTGCTTGGTACAATGCCCGGCACATAGTAAGACCTCTGTTGAGTGCTGGTTTTGTTTGCCGAGTGACACCAAGTGCCAGGCGGTGTTCCACAGCCTGGAGTGAACTCCTTAGTGCTCCAGGCATAGACTGGAGAGGTTCCCCCTGGGAACCAGGGGCTTCTGCCTCATAGCAAGGGCTGGCATTTGAGCAGGAGGGACCTGTAACATGAACATGAAGGACCGTCAAGGAATGGCCAGTGTATTTTGTTTTTATTGCTGTTTGGGGGGAATTCCCGTCTCATATATCCAGCCCTACCCTGTGGTTAGTGTAGGCATGTTTGCCCCCATCCATGAGATCTCTTTAAAATTTTTTTAGCAATTAATTATGAAATAAACATACAAAATACCAAAGAAAGGAAACTTTTTGGTGAGGTGTCTAAGATCCCAACCACCATCTTGACAAAGCCCTTAATTTGAAGATGCCATTTGGACTGCATAGACTCGATACCCCTACGTTCTAATTCACTTATTCTTAGACTGTTGTCTCACATCGTTCTTCAACGTATACATGTTGAGCACCAGCTGTATACCAGGCATCGTGCCAGGTGGTTTTGTCTTTAAGATTTCATGTAACTTCACCTAAGATTTATGTCTCCAGAGCGAAATAGACCATAACCTTGACAGTAGCTTTCAAAGAGAGGGGAATCAAGGGTGATCTTTATCTGTTTTAGTACTCTTCGAATTTTCTAGAACAACCACACAGTGCTTTCATACCAGCAGAAAGTCCAAGTAAAAACAATCCGGTAAAGTCTGAGCCCCTAGCCTCACAGAGCTGATGGCCAAGCAGGAAAACAACCATTTATGCCAAAGTGGTGGTGTAGGATTGTAGGATTATACTCATGTGCCTGCGCTCTCTGAAAACAAGTGGAATTCTTCTGAATGGCTGGCCCTCAGGGCACCGGGGCACACATCAGCCACTGCCTAGTCGATTACTGGTGCTTAGAGCACCCCGTCCAAATTCAGTTAAATTGTCTAGGACCAGGCAGGGAGAGGGGGTTCAGCCAGCCTGTTTGGGAAGTAACTGGGATTTGGGGAGCTCTGCCTTCTGTCACCTGTTTGAAGATGTTGAGTGAGCATATGGCCGTGGAGGCAGGCTGTGGGGGTTGGCGGTAGCAGGGGTCCTGCCTCTCGGGTCTGGCGGATACACAGAAGACGATGCTTGCTGGGAGCTGAGGGGCACTGCTGTGCTGGGCTTCATCACCCGAGGGGGTCTAAGAGTGCGGAAGGGGGGGAGTGTTCTAGCAAGCCCTAGAACTTCCTGTCCTTCCGCTGAGAATCTGGAGGTGGCAGCTATGGTGATGTGTTGTGTCCTGCTCACTTGTGGCCTTGGCTTTGGGAGACACATAGGATGGTCTCTGGTGCTCTGTCAGCGTGGACGCGCCATAGTCTCAGTCCTTACAGAGGAGAGGAAAGAAGTCATTGTTTTGGGGGGACCAGGAAGCCCAGAAACAGAATGGGTGCCAGGGATAGGGTGTGGGTTGTCCTGCCCCCAGGGAGGGACTGTGCTAGGAGGAGACGCACCCTTCCCCTGTCACTGTTGGGAACACGACTTTGAGCTCTGGTCCCACCATACCACCCTTGGGGGCTTCCGTTTTCTGTCAAATGGGGAATCTTTCCCTCACTTCATCTTGTGAGTGTCTTCACTCAAGAAAAAGGCTGGGGAAGCATTTTGGAAACTGGAGAGCTTTGTACCCGCGAAAAACCATAATTCACGAAGACTTTTATTTTTTATTTTATTTTTTTTAAGATTTTTATTTATTTATTTATTTAACCGACAGAGATCACAAGTAGGCAGAGAGGCAGGCAGAGAGAGAGGAGGAAGCAGGCTCCCCGCTGAGCAGAGAGCCCGATGCGGGGCATGATCCCAGGACCCTGGGATCATGACCTGAACCAAGGCAGAGGCTTTAACCCACTGAGCCACCCAGGCACCCCTCACGAAGACTTTTAAAACCATCAGCTGATCTAAGAGTGATTGTTATGAGGAAATATGTATCAGATTGAAGGCTGTGATACCTTCTATTTGTTTGTATTTTTGAAGGCCATGATACCTTCTATTTGTTTGTATTTTTAATGGCCGTGACCTTGAAGCTGCTGTCCATTCTCGAGACACAGTATTGGTCCAGACACCAGGCACACGTCACCCCTAACCCTTTTAATGTCCCTGCAAGGTAAGGTACGTGTCACTGTTGTCATTTTCCCGCGGTGGAGTCGGAATTTGAGCCCAGCTCCTTCGGCCTTCAGAGCTCATGCTCTTTGTGTTTGGTCTTCATGCTCCCAAAAGCGCCTTTGGTTTTGTAAAACGAATTTCAGTCGTCATAACAGTCCTGAGAAAGCCACTATTTTGTACCCATTTTAGAGCTGGGGATAGACCTGATGGTGTTTTGTGTCTAGGGACAGTATGTTCTACCTCACCCTGTCAACACTGATCTCCAGGACACAGTGGGCCCCGGAGTGGCCAGGGAAATGGTTTCTCCTGCATCCCTATTCCCTCCTAGATGGGTCAGAGGGAACCCTGGCAGGGGGTGCCCCGAGGGTCTCTTTCACCTTGAGGGCTTCCAGCCTGGCTTCTGGATGAGAGGCTGCGAGGTGCCTTCCATCACCTGGGATCACGCATGTGGTTTTCTCTTTTCTTCCTGCCCTTCCGGCATGACACACTTGCGCTTGTCCCTTTGGTTTAGCCAGAAACTGAAAGTGTGTCTTCTCAAATGCAGACTGACGTGCTTCTTTTATAAATTCTTGGGCATTACTATTGATTTTTGGCTGAGGGTTTCGAAATCCTGTCTCTAGGACTCAGGAGATTTCCGTGCTGCAGTAATAATGCATTGTCATTCTTAATATCTCTAGTCTCTGACACAATATTCACATCAGGCTGCCGAGGAGTGGCGTCAGCACGGCCTTGGGGACAGTGGCGGGGCTGGCGGCGGGGCTGCACAGGCACCTCCCTCTTGCTCCAGCCCGTCTTCTCCCCATTTGAAGGAGCCCAAGTGGCATCATGGGGGCGCCGTGTGCGTGAGTGGTGGACTTCTACCCCCTTCCCTGAACAGCTTTCTCTGCAGCCCAGAGAGGGGCAGGGGCTTGTCCAAGGACACACAGTGAGTCGGAGCTGGAACTTGGGCCTCCTCTGCCTTTCTTCTACCTGGTTATTCAGGTGCCGCCGACTCTGTGTCTCCGAGGGGTGAGGCATGAACGACAGCAAGTGAGGTGGCCTGCCTGGGGACAGTGGGGGCTCCTGTGACCTAGCAGAGAGCCCGGGCCTCACCACTGTGGTCCTGGGGGATCGTGTCTTGAAGAGTCCAGATGTTCTTGGTTTTCGACAGATGCCCTCAACCCAGATTTTAATATAAAATTTCTGGCTGTTTTAAATGTTGGGAACTCATTACCAAGCACCCCCCTCACACTCACAGAATGTGACCCTCAGAGAAAACTACAGCTGTGGGTTGAGGGCTGGAGTGGCCATGCCCTGTGTCCCAGCCAGAGTCGGGGGCTGCTTGGTTGACCCACTTGTGAGAACACGCTGCCGGTCCAGAATCGGGGGCACAACCCCATCTTCCCTCCGGGGCCTTGTGTTCAAGCCCCTTCCCCTACCCAAGCCCCCCGTGCTCCTGAGGGCCTTCTTGCCCTTCCAGTGGAGAAAGAGCTGGCCCTCTGGGATCCAGGCTCCTCGCACCCTGCGCGTTTTGAAGTGTGTGCAGGCTTGACCCCGCCCTTCAGGCCTGGCTGTCCTTTGTCCCTGTGCTGTGAAGAAGACAGAGCTACTAGCCTGGCCTCCAGGACCTTCCGGGCGAGCCACTGAATAGGTTCCCACTGAGGGATTGTTTTTCTAGTTCTTGGAATTGATGCCGCTTAGACCATAAAAATAAAAGGCCCGTGTCCTCGATACTTCGAGCTGTCTTGTGAATGAGCGGATGTGCTGGGGGACGGAGGGGGTTGTGTTTTGAGGTCCTGAGAGGAACCGAGGCCCCACAGCTTGCCGGAGTGACTGAGGCGACTGGACTTGAAGGGAGAGGCCTGTGACAGGGGAAAGCCGACGGCTGGACATTTGAACTGGTGCTGTTGGAGATCTGGGAAAACTGGAGCAGCCAAGAAACGTTGTTTTCTTAGTTGCAAAATCATTTAGCCAAAGTGGTAGGAAGTTGTGAGCAGGAAGGAGGGCGGTGGGAAGCGTGCCTCTTGCGCATCGTCCCGGCAGACGGGCCTTTCTTGTGGCGACCCACCTGGACATGGGCCTGGGATGACCAGTCTGTTGGGTACGTAAAGATGTCAAGGGGGAGCCCAAGCCTTGGGGGGGCTGTGCTGATTCTGCCCCGGGGCACGGTGAGAAGCACCCCTCTCTGTCCTCCCTGTGTGTCTGGGACGGTGTGTCGAGTCCTCACATCCCTGCCATGGAGGGCTCCCTGCAGGAGCCAGGCGGAGCGCTGACCATCGTGGGGGCATGCCCTGCCAGTCGGTGTGTCCAGCCCTGCCTGTGGACCATCACGTGGACTCTTGCCAGCCAGCTGTGGGGCAGGGGGTGCGGGCCCTCACAGGGAGACGGGTTGGGTCAAGCTCGCTCCAAAATTGTTGACCGAATGGGAGCTCTACGTGGGGCCCTGTCCTGTCCCTGTGTCCTTGTTGTCCCCGTGCCTCACCTCATCCACACACAATGCCCTTTCCTGTGCCCAGCTACGGACAGGCCCCTGAAGGGGCCAGGGACCCTCTTGCCCTCGGTGTGCTTGGCAATGAGCGCTGGCAAGCCCAGGGAGGGCTTAGGGATGAGGGGCACCGCGAGGCTTGGTGGAGAGGGGGCTGGAGGCCTGGGCTTGGCTTCTGGAAGGCCTACAAACCTATGTGATCTTTGCAAAATGGGCTGCGCTCTCTGAGCTCAACTTCCGTTCTATGAAATGAGGGAGTTGAAGCCGCCAACGTTTTTCCCGTGGTGGGGTCTAACCCATTAGCAAATCATGAAATCAACTTGCGACGGTCACACTCAATGAAATGAAAAAGGAATTAGTAAGGCAGAGCAGAGCATGGGATGGGACAGAATGGAATGAAAGAGGGAAGGGAAGGGGAGGGGAGGGAAGGGAAGGGAAGAGAAGGGAGAAGGAAAAGTACAAACAAAAGTACAAGCAGAAGGAAAGAAAATGCCGGAAGACATCACACTTAGGAAGCTAACGTGTAGTTACATTAAAATATTTTTTTAATTTTTTTTTTTGGTTTCGCATATGTCTGTTAGTGTGTGACTAGGTCATGCATAGCTATTTCTTTGCTATAGGTCACAGTTTAAAAATATGAAAAAACACGCATTAGTTGACCTAAAAACATTCTTCTAAACCTTATGGTTCAAAAGCGTGGTTCACTACCTGTGTTGACCTTGGGCAAGTTCTAATTATCTCTCCATGACTCAGTTTTCTCATCTATAAAGTGAGAGTCATTCAATGTCCAACACAAAGGGTTGTTAGGAGGATTCAATGAGGGCACCGTGTGATGTGGTCAGCCCACGAGTGCCCAGTACATGCTTTTGCTAGCTGGTATGCACACACAGGTGTATATCCACTCTTAGACATGGGGGCGGGGGTGAGGTGCCAAATCTATCACCTTTTAGGTCTTACTCCTCAGGACGGGAGGAGAGAAAACAGCCTGCAGTGCCTTTGATCTGCACAGCCCAAGGACCATCCCAGGGAGGAGCAGCTGATGTGGGGTTGACAGGGAGATGCGTCCCTGAGCAGCACCTCCTGCCCGTCCTGGGAAGAGATCTTCTATGCCCTCTGCGGGGAGGGCCCTGGCAGGGTCAGACATGGGCCGAGCAGCCTTCCGTCACCCACGGAACCACCTCTGTGGCATTCCACTCCCTGGGCAGAGCTGAGAGCCATGGAGCCCCAGCAGCTGGGAACCCGGATGACGGTCCCGGGACACCAGACCTGTCACCTGCAGCCGTCTGAGCATTTCTGTCTTTGCTTAGTGCGGACCTTGAGGACGGGCCCCCGGCTCCATTTTGAACCTCGTGAAATGGGCACACATCTATGACAATTAGGACTTTTTCTCCTGCCACCCTCCCCCACCCCACCTTTCCTTAACAATGCAAAATGGGTCTGTGAAGGCGTGTTTAAAAAAAAGAAAGAAAGAAAAGGGCAAGGAATGAAATAAGCTGTTCAGGAAGCTGCCTGGTGATGTTCGTGCTGCCGGAAATAGGGACTCAGGGGCAGAGGCCCAGCGTCTTGCAAGGGCAGGGAAAGGAAGGTTGACATCAGAGTCGTATTTTTGGCGAGGGATGAGAATGCGTGGGGCCCGGATGTGAGGGTCAGAGGCACAGCGGAGAGGGGACCCTCCGCTCTTCGGGAACTTTTCCTGATCTGGGAGCAGTCCGCCGCGTGGAGAGGAGCAAGGTCATTGGTTGGATGTCGGGGGAAAGCTTTGTGCTTCCAGAAGGCGGCTTCTTCCCCCTCTCCCTTTGCACTGCTCCGCCTTCCCGTCTCTTTCCCCTTCTCTTTCTCCCGAGGTGCAGATGGCCACATTTGCAGGTTAACTGGAACAGCTGGAGATGCATTATTAGTTTCCCGCTGCTCCTTCATATTTGCTTGGATTTTTTTTTTTTTAACGGCAACATAATTTACAACTAGTACACTGGTGTCAGGGCTGGCATGTTCTAAATCCGCATCAGATTTATGTAATGCCGTTGCTTATCAGTGAATGAAGTCATAATTATTGCTTTGTACCATTAAATAGCATAAATATATAAACTGTTATACAAATTGCAGCAAACGTTTCCTCTGGGGAGCTCTAGACCAAATTTTAATGTCGTGCATTTGTCTGGGATGGCAGTTTCTATGGTATATAATAATGTTGATAAATTTTACTGTAGCAAGTGACATTTTAAAGCATTAATTTTGGTTGCTAAAAAAATTCTGAAGAATGCTCAGACCAATCTGGGAGGTACTCTGAGAACCAGCTGGGTGAGGCTGGGTGAGGTGAGGTTTCTCTTTAAGAGTACAACGGTGGTGGTGGTGGGGGGGGAACCGTGTGTCACCTCCCAGGGCCCCTCTCCACAGGAGATCGCCCCTCTCCTCTCTCAACTCCCGAAGGAAGGCAGCGGATACGTTTTCCATGGCGATGATGATAATTAATTTCAAAAAATTCAAATCGATTCATTTCTCCCTTAAATTTGAAGTGTGCAAGGGGAAGTGGAAGGAGGGTCTGGAAAACGCACCATCAGTGGGGAGGGTCTTCCTCGTAACCTCCTTCCCAATTATGTAAATTCTATGTGGGGTGAAAAAAAAATCCCCGTCCTAATTAGAGATGCAGCACCTGGCCTCTGACGATGTTTCAGATGCCAGGCGTGCGGTTGCATAGCCTCCGAAAGCCATTATCGTCAGGAGCGACTTTTGCGGGAAACCCCAGGACGGCACATGGCATTTACCTGGCGGGCTCTTTGGAGAGCCAGTGGCCGGGAGGAGCGTGTCACCTCTGCCTTCAGGAGAGGGTGCGGGGACTGGAGATACTCTGTGGGGGTCCACTCGCCACGCTGGAGCAGCCCCGGGAAGACAGAAAGCACGGTGTGGGCTTCTCGCCCCTCCAGATACCAGGCCTGGGTGTGCTGGAACGTTCTCTGAGTGTCTCTGTCATTATCGGGGGTGCTCAGATGGCATTTTCTTTCCTATACTCCCGACTGACACCTGCCTGTTTCGAGATTCTTGGAGGTCCCGGTGAGCCTCAGTGTTCTTGTGAATGTGGCCATGTGGCTTGTCATCCTTTGCCACGTGATAGGGTGACACAGCCCCGCCTCCTGGTCTTGGGTGGGACCGAGTGGCTAATTCTGCCCTGAGAGCTGTGAGTCCATGGCACCTGTCGAGGCCAGACATGCGGGTACTCCCATACCGTGGGTGCCTGACTGATTTCCACAGGCAGATCCTCTGCGATGGGCGTGAAAGGCGAATGAGAAATGAACCTTTGTTGGCTGCAGCCCTTGTGCTTTGGGGTTGCTTGTTACCACATGCTTCCTTCCCTACGCTGACTGATACATGTGTCCGCTGGTTCCCCTGCCCTTCATGATTTTCCTCAGGGTGCTGCGAGGGCCAGGAGGCTGGTCAATATTGTCCCCCCTTCCCCAGAAAGAACATCAAGTAGATACAGATGTGTGCCCACTATTGGTAGGGAGGAAACTGAGGCTCGAAGTTAGGTGACTTTCCCAAGGTCACACAGCTTTAGAGGCATCAGGCATCCATGCCTCCTTGTTAAAAATATGCTCTTTCCTCCCTCTTGCCTTGCTTTGGAAGAACAAGTTTTCTTCAACAAAGGTCAGAAACTCAGTTGCCTTTGAGGATCAGGCAGCTAGGGTGGGGGTCTGTATATAATCAATAGGAAGGGGTAGGGATTGCATGGAATATTCCAAAAGCATTAAAATTCAGCCTATCAGCTGTGGCATTTACTGCTGTATCCCAACGATGTCTTGAGCTTCCAGAGAAACATTTCTTTAGCTGCTACTGGGTGCTCTCTATGCCCATCTCTTTCTGAGGTCTGGCCCTTGAGTTTGAACCTTGAAATTTCCAATGAAATTCTCACATGCTTATTCCTTTGTATCCTCCAGCTATCTGTCAAGGCATTTTATAGTTAGGATGGGGGCTCACCCTTCCCCTGATCCTCTAGTCCCCGAGGAACCTTGTGAGTTCTCTGTTCCCACCTTCTCATTTCACAAATGAAGACTCTGAGCTCAGAGAGGGAAAGTAACTTACCCAAGGACACGCTTCTCTGTTTTTTTTTTTTTTTTTTCATTAAAGGATCACTGTATGGAAGTGGGGAAGTAACTATTTGAGTGTGTGTGTGTGTGTGTGTGTGTGTGTTGAGGGCCATGGTTTGAAATGGAGTGGAGTAAGGAAGGAAAATACGATCTCCTTTAAAAAAATTACTTTTTTTTTTCTTAGTCAAAAGACACACCGTGGACTCACTATGTGCTGGTCATGTGTTTAATCGTTAAAGATAGTCTCAGCGATAAGACTAGTGCATTTGTAGGTATAATCATGTGGGACTTCTTGCAGACAATTTAGTTCTTAGTCGTGCTTATATGCCTAACACCTGGCTCTGTGCTTGGCAAATAACAGAAATTAAGGATTGACTCTAATTGCCTTTATCCCTCTCCTACCAATGGTCATAATTAATAATGCTCAGGAAGTTAGTGCGGCCCAGGGGTTAAGAGCACAGCTCTGTGGCTGGAATGTTGGGCTCCATCGCTTACTGTTACCTCCTCGTAGAGATTTTATGAGCTCATCCCAGATGGAAAGCATTTAGCATAATGCGGGGCACATAGTCAGCACTTAGTAAATGTTAATAATTATTAGTCCTATCTCAGAGCTGTATCGGCTGAGGCTCCACGAGCCCAGTTGTGGCCAGCATCTGCGTGGGTTTGCTTGGGATGCAGGACCTCAGCTCAGCACCGGCAAATCCATTCTGCCCACTCCCCATGTGCCATGGAAAATAATTTTGCACCCCAAACTGCAAAATCGCCATTTAAAGCAGCGACGTCTGCTCACAGGCAGCTTCGGAGAATTGTTTCAGCATGAGCCATTACTCCAGCTGTGATTGCTTTTCTCACTGGGGCTGCGGGCAGTGAGTGGGTGGAGTTGGGGGGGTCCCCCTGGCTAGTGCAAAGTGGGCAGGGCTGGGAAGGATGCCCACGGAGTTTGTGGGCTCTGAGTAGGGTCGACGAGATAGGGTGGTCCTGTGGGGTCAGGGCCCTGGGCTTGCACATGCTGGATGTGCCCCTGCCAAGCCTGCCTGGCTCCTTCTCTTCTGGACAACCTCCACTGGCCTGGCCAACAGCATCGGACTGGGGAGAGTGCAAGGACAAGGAATTGAGTCCCCTCGGGTTCATTTCCATTATCACTTGCCACCTTTTGGGGCCCAGTGCTTAGAAAACCAGGGTTCGCATCTGCAAAATGGGTCTAAGAACCCATTTTGGGTGCTTCCATCTGGCTTTCTCCCAAGGCTGTGAAAGAGACATGGGTGGAAAATGTTCTACAGAGTCCAAAGAGCCATCTTTGGTCCCTTGACCAGCAGAGACAGTGCAGAGGGTAAGAGCCATGTCTCAGTCCTGCGGCAACCTCATTGGAAAGCGCTATGACCTTGGATCAGTTGCTTAACTTCATTTAGTGTCAGTATCAGCATCTGTAAAATGGGAATAAAAATAGTGCCAGCCTCATAGCACCACTGTGATAATTAGTGACTAACTCCATGCCAAGCTGGCCTAGCTTCAAGTTTGTTGTGTTGTTCACACTGGATTTTTAAAAAAACAAGTCAGTGAGGGCTGTGAGTTCAGGGGCCCTGCCGTCCTGTTCACCTGCGTGTTCCCAGCCCCCAGCACTGTCCTCTGCATTTGGACACTCAGGCAGTATCTGTAGAATGAGGGAAGGATCTGACCCCCCTGAAATTGCTTCTTGGATGTCTGGCTCCTCTCAGACTGTGAGCCCAGCAAAGGCAGATGCCCCACCCCCGGGATCACTGCTGTAGGTGGCACCTGGCCCAGGGAGCATTTGTCATTAGAGCAAAGCTGCTCCAGGGCCTTTTTAAAAAAAAAAAAAAAAAATTATTTATTTATTTGACAGAGAGAGAGAGAGATCACAACTGGGCAGAGAAGCAGGCAGAGAGGGGGGAAGCAGGCTCCCTGCTGAGCAGAGAGCCCGATGTGGGGCTCGATCCAGGACCCCGAGATCATGACTTGAGCTGAAGGCAGAGACTCAACCCACTGAGCCACCCAGGCGCCCCCGCTCCAGGGCCTTTGCCCCTGCAGACAGTCCCTTGCTAAATGCTCTCCCCACTTTTTCATCCAAACCTGTTCCTCCAAGACCGCCTCCTCCAGGAAGCCATTTGTCACTCACTCGCTGAGTCATTTAACAGATGTCTATCGAGCACCCATTATGTACCAGATATGTGCTGAAGTGATCCCCACCCTGCACATAGAAGGAATTTTTCCCTCTTCGTCTTGCCCAGTTCCTATCCCTAATATTTTATCTTTCTTTCTTAAATTATTTTTTTATTTTTTATTTTTGCTCTTTATTTTATATTTTTTTAAATCCACCCTTCTTAAGGAGCTGATTTTCCTGCCTGGTGTTATGTACCCACCTGGCTGATCTCTCTCCTTGAGTAGATGAGAGGTTTTTCTGCAAACTTTATTGAAGTCTGACGTATGTCCAGAAAAATGCACAAATCATAAATGTTCAGTCTGATGAATTTGCAGAACTGAACACATCCAGACTGAGAAGCAGAACCTGATGGCCCTCCAGTGGCTCCCTCACGCCCCCTTTCCACACTGCCTCCCCTCAGGGGCAAGTGCAGCCCTCACCTTTGCACCTGTGCAATGGTCTTGTCACCAGAGATGATTTAGAGGCAGGATACGTGTCCCCGAGTCTCCCAGACTCCCCAGCACAATCCCTGGCATTTGCGGAATAAACAAATGGATGGATGACGATGTCACCGTGACAATGGCTGGCGTTTCCTGCGTTCTGTCTGTGCTTTGGAAGCAGTACTTTTTGGGCTGCCTTGTCCGGCCCTGCTGAGATCGGAGAGGTCAGTGGCTTGCCCAAGGTCAGCTGGCCAGTGAGTGGCGGTCGCTATGACCTGGGTCTGTCCAGCCTGAGTCTGGAGCTGGCACTCTGAGCCTTCTTCCTGCTGGTTTACAGCCCTGGGCAGCGCTTCCTTTGCCGGGCCAGCTGGACACGGGCTCAGAGGGCGACAGAGCTGAGCTGTCCTTGGCGGGTGAGCTGCCGGTTCCTCACCGCGTCCGCCCACCCGCCAGGCGCCCCATGCCTCCCGGGCTGCACCGAGCCTTCTGTGTGCCTCTCCAAAGGACAGGGCATATTTCTTCCCAACCCTCCTAAGACCCAGCCCGCACTGGAGGGCTTCATCATTATGCAAATTAGCTGGATTGGATCTGCTCCCGCAGAGGACTCCGGGGGCGGCAGAAGGACAGAGCTGCCTCCGGAGTGCCGGGTTGAGTCTCCGATTAGGCCAGTTGATGGGTGGGGGGCAGGGAGACATGGAGCTGGGGCTGGTGCCAATGATTTGCCCCCGGGGAGGCTGCTGGGAGGGGGGTGCTGGGGACAGGTGCTGTGGGGGCGGCACAGTGGGCTTGGGCTCCCAACATTCTTGCCGGAAGATGGGCCTGGAGAAAGACATTCTTTTTGGATGTACTCTTTGTGTATTGAGCCCTTTTATGATTCATCAGTAAGTAAATATCAGCTGAGGGGTGATTTGTCTCTAACAAGCTTATAAAATACTGGCGTCATTTGTGGGCTTATTGGAGTGCTGATTATAAACACTCCCCCATGCCCACTCCTCTATGTCAAATTAGCATTCGAAATACAAATATTGGGTCTTTGGACCACTTTCTACTGTCTCTTTGGAAGCCGGTGGCCTGGGAAGGGGCAGTGGTCGGACCCCAGCCTTGGCCTGGGAGCACTTAGAACTCCCTTAAAGACTTGAAGGGGTGTGGGGGGGGAGCCCTTCGCTGGGCCCTCCAGAGGGGTGGGGCTCCAGGTCCTGCGAGCCCAGCTGTTGCCCCTGCCCTTCTTGTTGCCAAGTTTCCTGTGACCCAGCTCCTCCCGGCCCCTGGAGCCTGTCATCTTCAATCTCACGGAGGGCGAAGATCTGGGCAGGCTGCATCTGGCCTGCTGAGCCGTTGGAGCTGCCGCCTCCCCCACGAGGAGGGAGACAGAGGGCGAGATCCAGAGGCAGCGCTGGCCTAGCACGGCTGGACCAGGTCGTGGGGCCTCCAGCCTCCTCAGGAGGGGACATGGCCTCCCTGACATCTCTCGCCCACTTGGAACCTCACCTCCCATCTCCCCGCTGCTTCGGGCCTCTTGTCTTGAGGCCGTGAGTTGTACCAACCATGCTCCACTGGCCTCTGAAGCCTGAGTCTGCAACAAAGCCCGTCGGCTCCAGGGCAGCCCAGCGTGGGGAGGGACGGCCACGCGTCCTTCCCCAGAGCACCTTCCCAGCCATGCTTGGGAGCTGGTGAGGGCCTGGCCAGTGCACTCCAAGCTGTATGTGTGCTTCTGCATTGCACCCCTGTCCCCATTTTACAGATGGGGAGAATGGGGCACAGAGAGCTGACTTTCCCGGACACACAGTGGCAGAATCCAGACCTGGAAAGTGACCTGCCCATCCCACTGGACAGGTGATAGAACTGAGACTTGTTGACAGGGACTGAGGTAGGGGACAGGCAGGGACTGACAGGGACCAGCAGGCAACGAGAAGCTGAGTATGGCCTGCTGCCACCACCCAGAGGCTCTGATGGGGAGAACCACAGAGCAGGAGCTGAGCCAGGCCATGGAGGGCTCTGTCCAACCACCTCACCTTTCAGATGGGGACACCAGAGAGGGGACACCATCGTTGCTGTCATCGTCTTTGTCATTAATCAGGACATTAATTTTTTCAAAATTAAAGCTGTTATTTACAAAAGCTGCCCATGCTCCTTGAAGGAAATCTAGAAAATACAGCCGAGTCACAAGGAGAGTGACCTCAGGATAATGCTGAGATGATTGTACTAATGGCTGGTGGTTGCATTCAAATCAGTGCTTTGCAGGCTGCCTCGCCTGGTCCTCCTGGGGTTCAGAGAGGTCGGCGGCCTGCCTGCCAGCCCGAGGTGACCCTCCAGTGCCTTTGTGTGTGTCCATTCACTGATTCTTTCAAAAAGCACACACACGTAGTGACACACACCCCTCTTTGAAAAAAACAACACAATAGGATTGTGTTGAGTACCTGGTTTTATTTCTGCCTTCATTCGTGTGAGGTGGGAGACTAATGGAAAAAAGCTGTACGTGTTGTCTTAGAGAAGGTGTGTGTCCCTGGTGCCTGGTCCTGTGGGCAGGGAGTAAATGTTGTTTCTCTCTAGAGAGCTCCCTCCCCTGGAGCAAGCCTTGATTCCCACTGTGTCCACCTTGCTGGGCGCTGGGCAATGTCCAGGCTGGGGGAGAGAGAGGTGCTGAGCAGGTGTGAGGGTGCTCGGCGTGGGGAGGAGAGTTTCTGGGTGCAAAAGAGCTGAGGTCCTCCCGTGGGGCTGGAGACGAGGGGCAGGAAGGCGAGACATGTTTCTCTTGAGATGGGAGTTTGAGCTCTACTCTGAAGACATGCGTCTGTTGGCAGGAAGGCCCTGTGGGGACTTCCGGGGAGGGCTCGGCCTGCAGGGAGGCACCGGTGTCCTCTGTTGTGAGGCTGGCAGAAGGCTACCCGGCCTCCCGTTTTCATGCGGGATCCCAGTCCCATCAGCATGTACACGGCTCTCTGCAGGTGCATGGGATTTCTGCCTTTCTCAGCTCTGGACAAGGAGAAGGGATGGAGGCTAGGGCTGAGCACTGTCCATGCCCAGGGAAGCCAAGACACGCTCTTGATTTTGGAACCGGAATTCAAGGTAATTAACTAGGATCTGGTTTCTGGTTCCCGAATTACCATTCATGTCGGCCCCTTGTGTGTTCAGGGTGTGATGAAAATATAAAGAGGAGGCAGAGAAAATGTCTTGGGATACCCCCTTGCCAAGAATCTAAGGTTAACTTTATAGCTCGGGTTGGGGGCCAAGGTCTTTGCTGTAATGGGAGATTCTGTACTGAGAAACGCTTTTATTTGCAGGACCTCAAAATGGGTTCTAGAGGAGAGAGAGTGTGTGTGTGTGTGTGTGTGTGTGTGTGTGTCCATCTCCTGCTCATGCCCCATGGGATTAGAGGTCATCCTGTCAGACCAAGCCTTCCGATGACAGCATGGACCCTGAGTCCTCACACCAGGCCTTGGCCCTTCTGTTTGCCCTCCAGGGGAGTGGCTCCCGGGTCTTGGGCCAGCAAGTCTGTGATGTGGCATGCCAGGAGGACCAAGGGCTCTCACATGGGCCTGGTGGGACTGCTGGGCATCCAGCTCCCATTGCCTCCTCCATCCACAAGGGCCCCCGACCATCTGTCTTCCCTAGAGCTTTGCCGCCCCAATGCTGGGTGTCCTTATGGGCCTGGTTTGGGGGATTGGCAAGGCTTCTGGGTGACTGCGTTTTCATACATGTCATGTCCCTTCCCCTGGCCTCTCAGGTTTCTCACCTCTAGGCAATTTGGGGGCAAGCCAGTGTCTTATTAGCTTGTCCACCCGGTGCCTGGCCCTGTGCCTGACACAGAGCCAGTAACGTGACGGACATCACCAGCATGGAAGGTAGGAGGCCCGTTCACCCACAGCAGGCTGATGGCCCAGGTGCTGTGACCCTCCTCATTTACCTGCTGGGGAACAGCCCCTGACCTAAGATCCCACAGCTGGTAGCTGGCAGAGGGGGGGATTTGAACCCCGACTGGAAAGCTCTGCTTCTCTCCTTGTGCTGTACTCGCTGAATGCAGTGAGCACACGAGCAGGGGTCTGTGTCCAGCTCTGAGAAGAACATTTTGCTTGGGGGGCAGGGTCCCAGGGCTGACTCAGTCCTGTTCTGTCACCATCCGGACCCGTGAGGGGAACTGTGGACCCAGAGCCATGTGTCTGAGCTCCTGCATCTGGGACAGCATCGAGACCGGACACTCACCCTCCTGAATGCCCAGGGTGGGGTCCAGAGCCCTGGGGGTGAGGCTATGCATCTAGGAATGCACCAAACTGTTAGCATTTACTGAGACCCTCATGTTTGTCTGGCCCTATTAGTAATGCCGCAAATGAAAGAACTGCTTTTATGTTTCCTCAGAGAACTTATTAGGCAGGACTGCTTGGGTTGCCAGGGAGAGAAAGTCAAGTTAGCTTAAGCAAAGGGAATTTTTGAAAGCTACCTTTTATTTCACATAACTCTCGAGAGCGTTAGGTGCAGCCGGAACCAGAGCCTTGATGGTGTAGGACCATCTCTCAGAACATCGTGGTTGGAAGGACCCAGGCTAAGCACACAGAATTGTTCAAATCAAGGGACAGAGTCAGGAATAAGGCCCTGGGGCTTAGGGAGGGAGTGGGTGTGGCTGAAAGCAGGGGTATCGGTCACTGTGGCAGAAGGATGTAGCTTTTGCTGTGGGGGTGCAGGAGCCGTCCTCGAGGAGCAGAATGAAGGGATGGGCACAGAACCTGGGCGCACCCTCCAGTCAGTGTGCGCTCTAGGGAGTGAAGACGGGAGATGGGAGCAGGCGTGGAGAGGAGGGGCCCGGAGGGTGGGTGGTGATGGACAAATGACTAGGCGTAAGACGTACTTCTTGAAGGTATATGAAGCTGACTCTTCCAAGAAGGAAAAAGGTGGGTGCCAGCCATAGCGGTCCGGAGGGGCCTTCCTCTGCCACAACGCGTGGGTCTCGAGCTGCATGTGTTTCCCCCCAGCTAATGGCAGCTGTTCTGCTCAGAGCCAGCAGGGAGAGTGGAGGGCTACACGGGGGCAGCTCTGCCCCCTCCCAGCCTCTCCCCCGTCAGCCTGCCCCCTCCTCTGGACTCAGACTGCTAGTCCCCTACTCCTCTGAGGGCACAGGGAGGGGCGCTGTCCACAGCTGTCTGTGAACTACCTTCTTGGGCTAGGAATGGTGGGTGGAGTGGGAGTGGGCCCCAGATTTGGGGGGACTGGTGGCAGGTGATGAATGGAGCTGGCCATGGACAGAGGCAGACTGGCCAGCCTCTGGGAGCCGGGCCGTGGGGCCTCAGCTGCCCCAAGTTGGCAGACCCCCGCATCTGGTCTCTGGGTGCTGGGTCCAAACGATCCCAGACTACCATCTGGGAGAACATAGATCTGGAAGCTGACCATATCAGTAAATGCGTGCTACTGCGAGCTCGAGGCATCCAATAGGCCTCACTTGGGCTCGGTCCTGGGTCTGTTGGAGGATGAAAGAAGACCGTGATCCTCTGCCCTCACGCAGGTGATATTTTCGATGGGTGGTTGGGGGAAGGGAGTGGAGACCAGAGTGGAGGAGAGGAAGTCTGACCCCAGAGACCACCTCGGAGGGCCGTGCGTGCGACTCTAAGCTGTGCTCTGTCTCGTGGCTTTTGAGCCGAACTGAAGGAAGAGCTTCTCCCTGGGAGTCGGCTCAGAGCGGGAGTGATGGTCGGGATCAGATGACAACTTGAAGGATGTAACATTGCTTTGAGCGTATTCATGTATTCCATGTTGCGTTTGCATTTCCAGTTTGAGTTCCATTTTCATTTTACTTGGGTCACGGCAAAGCCCCAGTTCTTTGAGGTGTGGGCAGCAGAAGCAGAGTAGGAAACCCCACAAACCACTTAGCTAAGCGTTACGAATGCAAACGTTTGCTTCCTTCACCAGCATCCAGGCTAAGCCAGTTTAAAGGGGCATCCGTTAATCTCTCTCCTGGCCTTGACTGCCAGCAGGTGTCCTGTTTGCTAACATTCCATACTTCTCAGGGAGCAGAGGACATGGAGAGGAAGCTCGTGGCATAGCAGCAGGTGGGCTTCTAAACTAGCTAGGGACCTGGTTGTTATCCCTTGACTTCAGAACCTATTGGTCCAAAGTTACCCATTTCCTTGAGTTATACCTTTCAGAGAAGCTTTACTATTCTTGAATGTTCCTGAATTCCCCCATATTCTTATCTGCCCTGGGCAGAGTGGCCATATAATTATCAGGGTAGACGTTTAAGCTGAAGGTCAGAGAGGCTCACATCCGGACAGTTTTCGGCGAAGGGGAATCCCGACAAGAGCTAACAAGTAAAAGGGATGAGAAGTTCCTTAAAACATTTTGGAACACATACACTCCAAATCAGTGAATATCTTTAAAACACTGCTGTGTACCACACACCATTGTAGGGTTGGGAGTACGGTGTTGGTCCGGACAGGGAGAGCCCTGGGCTTCACGCTGCCTGCGTTCTAGCACACCACCATCCCCTAGAACTTTCTGCCGTGATGGAAACGTTGCGTGCCGTCCAAATCAGTAGCCGCTAGCCACGTTGTTGTTGAGCACTTGGAATGTAGAGCTGAATTTTTACTTTTATTTAAGTTTCATCAGTTGAGATTTAAAGAGCCGCACGTGACTAGGAAGGACCGTACTGGACCGTGTGGATTTAGCAGAGGCATGCGTTTTTGCAAATGTGACAGAACCCAGCCCAGTCTTGTGACTTACCATTGCCCAGAATGTTGCTGAGGAGTGGGGATGCCCAGGGTCCAATTGGTGTGGCCAGGGCGGAGGCGGGGGTGGAAAGCCGCCTCCCGTCTCAGCTTCCGCCGTTAGGAACTGCGGAGAGGGCTCTGTGTCTCTTTCTGGTTGGGAAACTTTTGGAAAACTGGGTGCTCCCTGCCTTCTGCGTGGGCGCGCTGCGTTTGTGCACGTGGAGAGCCCTGGATTTTTGACGTATTGCCGTGCTCCTTTTAAAAACGGGCTCTTGGTATGGGAAAATGGTGTCAGCAGCAGAGAAAACCCTTGTAGGGGAAGCGGGGCTAATTCACGTGGCCCTGGCAGGGTCGGTGACAATCAGGGTTTTGCGGCCTGCCTGTCACGTTAATTGTATGTTATTAGAGGGGCATTAATCTGATGATTATTAACATGACGGATTTTTAAGCAGTTGCCTTGTTGGGGAAAACTGGAACCTGAAGATCAGGGATCTCCGTCTGTAGGTATTTGGTGTGTTAAGCGAGAATTAGCTGCTTGTTTGGCCTTGGGGGCCCCTAGGGGCTGTGAGGTCTTCATTTCCTGAGGGCCTTTGTCTCTGTCAGGTGGAAGGGGGTGTGTGTGAGGAGGGCAGTGGAATGTCTTCATCAGCAAGATGCAGTCGAGCCCCTAAAGGGTCAAGTTCCAGAAGTTTGGATTCAGTAGCATTCTCTGTCCTCCGAGTCCCCCGTGAAGGTCCGTCTGTGGGTGAGTTGGTCAGTCACCCATGCATTTGCTTTTCCCATCAAGCGGCTCCGAGAGGCCCCTATCATCTCGTAGTGACCTATCCGGGGCCTGGTAGGTGACTTTGTCTTCACCAAAGACAGCCAGTCAGCACGTCCTAACGCTTATGCCCAGCTCAGACTGCTGAGAGGCCCCCGTCTTTGTCAGCCACCACACCCCGCCGACAAGCAGAGGCCTGTGCGAAAGGCCTGGGCATTTCCTCATGAACCACCCAGGACCGTGTGGAAGCAGGCCGTGCACTCGGAAGCACTCCACTGTGGATCTCTGCCCTGGGCCAGCATCTGTCTGAGACTCTCGGAGCCCTGGTGCCCTTGGGGAGGCCCCTGCATGGGCCAAGCTAGCGGGAGGGGCAGGCCCAGGCCGGACAGGTGCGTGCGAGCCCGAGACACGCCCTTCTCCCCGACCCTGGTTTGGACTTCCGTGGAAATCCCACTGAGTTTTAGTGGGATTTAGATCTGTGAAGAAAGAAGAAGTGTTGGCTTCAGGTGCATCTGAGGGGCGGCAGAGTCGGCTGCTGTGGTTGGAAGTAGGAAGCTAGGCGAGCCCCAGTTGAACAAAGGGTCTGAAATCCAGAGACAACTTTTGCCTTCACAAATACGGGGAGTGGTGTGGAGGTGGAGGAGGAGAGAGACCAGGGAAGCCGACACAGAAGCCTTGGCTAGATGGACATAACAGAGATCGAGTACCCACAGTGTGCCAGGTGCATGTCAGAGCTCCTTAAACATTTCCCGGTGTGGGGCGCTCTCCCGGTGACCCCCACAGTGCCCACTGTGTTCCAGGCCCTGGGCGTGGAGTTTCAGGGCAGAATCAGGCCTGAAATCACGGCAGCTTGGTAGTAATACTGTGGTCAGCATTCTGCCCTGTCAGGGAGATGGCGTTGTTCTCCCCATTTCACAGGCGAGAAGACTGAGCTCACAGCACCGTGCTCAGCGCAGTCACCCTGTGCATCTGAGGCAGAGCCAGGAACAGCCTCCATGCTGCCTGGTTTTCAGCCACGTTTCCCCCTCCGCTCCCGGACGAAGCTCATCTTGGTGGAACAGGGGTGAGTGGGGGGCAGTCAGTTGAGCTGTCCTGTTTGCAGTGATGGGAAATCTCCAGGGGAGTTTCACCGGAATCATCCTCAAACTTAACTGACCCCTCGCTAACATTCGTGTGACGTGGCTCTTGGGAGCAGTCGGTCAGTGGAACCATCTGGAGTCTTCTGACTTGAGTTTCGGAGGAAAAGAGAATGCTCGAGTCCTTCTAACTCAGGATAGCAGGGTCCTGGAGACGCGCCTTGGCAAGATGGCTGTCTTGCCATGGGAACCCCAGGGTGAGCGGGAGGGATGGCTGAGCCAGCCAGGCCTTCCCTGGGGGTGGGGGGGGGTGGGACCGGGCCAGAGGGCCTGCAGGTGTCCCTCCGCTCACCCTGCCATCCCCAGACTCCATGGGGACCCCTCCCCCAGGTGCAGAGATGCACATCTGCCTGGCATCCTGGTCCAGCAGCCTCTCCGCTGGGGACAGGCCTCTGGCAGAGGGGAGCCTCCCCTGACCCTGTAATAAAGCCAAGCAGCCTCGCGATGAGGCCAGGCGGGACTGACACGCCTGAGGAGCAGATGAGAGGAGATATCCGAGGCTAGCTCCTCTAATGGATTCCTACCGGATGCTGGCCTGCGAGAGGGCCCAGTGCTTCCGGCAGGAAAGACGCCAGGGGTGGGGTGGGGGAGGGGCGCCCTTTCCACCTGCCCACGGGCCAGAGCAGAGCGGCACTCTGCGGAGGTGGGGGATTCCGGCTCCCCCCTCTTCTGCGGGCCGGTAGCCTCGGTTTGGGCGGGCGACACTGGTTTATTGTGGGGCCTCGTCAGTGCCGAATGGGGATGTTGGTGGATACCTGGGTAAATAAGTATAAATAGTTTTCTTTCTGATATGTGACCGGATTATTTTCCAGTTGATTTCAAGCCTTGGCCCCAAGTGGCCCACAGATCAAAAAAAGATAAGGGTCAGTTACAAGGTTGAGCTCATTCTCCGTTGCCATGGCAACTGACCTCAGGCAACCCTCAGAGGACTACACCCAGCTCCCCAGGTGATATTTTTACTGTCCACGCCATCAATCCCAAGCCTTTCAAAACTCAGACTGCCTAATTGTCAGGGCTCTGTTTTGAAGAGGCTCCGGGTCCCCCGTGGGGCCCTAGTTCAGGCTGCCAGAGCTCATTTATAAGCCTTTCTGAAACACGGGGGACCAGGAGATGGGTCCCTCACGGCCAGAGAGGCCTGGGAAGGTGCCCCCAAGGGGAAGAGGAAGGGCACAGCCCATCCTCCAGGATTAATTAGGAAAACGGGAGCCCAGAATGGGGGCGGTGGTGGCGGGGTGCGCCTTCAAGCAATGGTTAAGTGTTCTTGAGTGAGGGGAGGCACTGAGTGGCCCTGAGCATGCCAGCATTTGGGGTCTGGGGCAGTGGGGATGCCAGGATGCTCGAAATACTGTCAGCCACTGCCCCTAGAGTCTCCAAAAGCCCCTGCAAAGACACCCCAGGTCATTCTCATTCCAGTTGTGATAACAGGAGAGTATTTCTCGGTCTTCTGTAAAATGTTGACAACAAGTGACTGTAGAAAACTTTTCTCTCTTTTAGAGATAGAAGCATACAATCTTGGGAAAGATTACAGCTATGAACGCACGTCTTCATGGCTTCCGATAAGATCAGCATCCCCAGAGGCCTTTTATAGGACTCAGGACTCCTCGGACTTGAAGGCATTCCTGAATCACAGGGCACTTTAAAAATGCAGATTCTCATTCTGTGGGTCTGGGATGGGGCCCGAGATTCTACATTTCTCACCAGCTTCTGGAGGTGTGGGGACTTCGGGTCTGGGGACCAAAACCTGCCTAGCAGGGCTGTAGTTACTCAGAGCCATCAGGGCCTAAGGTGTTAGGGTTCCCAAGATCAGCCCTTGCCCCTACTTCCGTGTTCCCCCAGTTCCTGCCTGGCCTCTGGGGAAGGGCTCACCCACAGACCCTGTTTTCTTCCTTTGTCCCTTGTCAGCTCCCAGGTCAAATGTCACATGCCCCGCCCTCCTTCCCTTGCAGCCTGCCCTGGTTCATTTCCTTGTGGTATTTAATAACGAATCAATAGATAAACAGCCCGATCTGGCTGTCCAGATACTAGTATCTGCCCTCTTCTCTTCCACCCAAAGGTCTTTGTTCCTTACAGAGAACAAAGGCCTACGTTTCTATTTCCTGTTTGGGGCTTGTTTGTGGTTGCTTTTTTACTAGGACAGCATCAGAGGGGTCCTCTCCTGGGGTCCCCCTCTTGCCTGCTCATTTACCTGGATGGATGCTGGGCTGCTTGTTCTTCCTCCTCCTTATCTCTGTGTGCCCTGTGTGTGTCTGAGCCCGGGCCCCGGGATCTCAGGGGTTTTTACTTGACCTGAGGCTTGGGGTGGGCTGTGGAATTGAAGGCTGGTGAATTTATCACCCGAGCAGGGAGCAGAGAGTTTCAGTTCGATGAGGCAGCCTGTGCGTCCCCTGCCTCCCTTCCACTCCCAGAAATGCCGTTGCAGGGACAGTGCCACAGCCCTGGGCTGGCCCATGCCAGTCACTGTGTGGGCTCCTCCCCACTTACCTGGGGACAGTTCCTAGCCCTCCTGCCAGCTGGAGCTGGTGCTGTCAAGGGGACCTCCAGGCTCAAATGGGGAAGCCAGGGGGGTACTCCTCTCCGTCCTCCTTCTCAACCCCAAATTCTGGATGATCAAGGAGCAGAGGGTGGCTTGCTGGGTCCCAGGTCTCAAGTCCTGGGCGTATTTTGGCATTTTCGGAAGGTATAGAGGGCTGCTTAGGGTGACCGTGTGCCCCTACCCTGGCCTCGGCCACCTTGCTGACATGGGACATGGGTGCTGCCCCTTTAAGGCTTTTTTTCCTTTTTGCTCCACTGAGGGGGGCTCTCCAGGTCTGTACTCCTGGGACAGGCCATTCTAGTAGGATCTGACTAGTGAGTTTCTGAAGGCAAGCACACATTTTGGAAGCCACCAGTCCTTCCAGTTTGGGCAGGGAGGCCATTGATGTGTGGTAACCAGCATTTCCCAGCAACCATACCCCATATTCCAAGCATTGTACTAAGTGCTTTGCATGAGTCGCTCATTCACTATTTATTGAGCACCTACTATGTGCCAGGTCCAATATAGGCACTGGTGATATAGCATGAGCAAAATACCTCTCAGGGAGCTTACATTACTCTGTGCTGGTGTGTGTGTGTGAGAGAGAGAGAGAGAGAGGGAGGGAGGGAGAGAGATATGCGAGAGAGGAAGTCAGTTAAAGAAACCAAAACAGTCAACTCTGTAATACTCCAGGTGGTGATAAGCACTATAAAGGAAATTAAAGGTGGGTAAGCAGCTAGAAAGGGTGGGGGTGTGTGCTACTTTAGCAAGGGGCGTCCAGAAAGGCCTCTCAGAGGAGGTAGCATTTGAGCAGACTCCCAAATGAAGTGAGGGAAGGAGGACAAGGAGGTGGTCTGGGGGAAGAGAGTTTCACTGAGAGCAGACATCCTGTGCCAGAAGCCGCCCGCTTGGCAGCCTTACAAAAACCCTGTGATGATGCTTCCCATTTTCTAGAAGAAGGAGCTGAGGTTCAGAGAGGTTCAGTAACTACCCAAGTACACACAGCGAATGGCTGGAACTGGGACTCAAACTTAAGCGTTTCTCGTTCTCCCTTCTGTGTCCTTAATTGCCGCTCCCCGAATGGAGGTGGCTAATTACGCCCGCCGTCGACGCAGGTGCCAGTCACTGGTCCTCTCCCCTGGGAGGTCTGGGCCATAATGACACCACTCCCGGGTCAGCTTCCCCGAGTGGCGTCCCTGCTCAGAGAAGGGCCGGGCCCAGTGATATGGCGGGAGCAGGTCGCGCTCAGTGCACGAGAGCCCGAGAACAATGCGCCGTCCACTCCCCGCCGCAGCTGCCTGCCCCTCCCTCCCAGGCAGCAAATTATGGCCTCCGAATGTGTGCCCAGGCCTGCCTTTGACATCAGTGGGGCCCACCTGAGCTTCACCTTCAGGATTCTGATAATCAGCTCTCTCTCCTCCTGGCTTCCCCCAAGACCTGTATGGAAATAAGTATGTGTCTGCCAGGATCAAATGCTTTTGGAGACAAAAGTCGGTACCGAGGACATTACAGGGAGCTATCATCTCGGCACGACACTCTTCCACAAAGCCCTCTGCCCCTCTTTTGGGCTGACACAGTTTCAGCCTGAAAGGTTCCAGCAGGATGACTTGGTTTTAAGCAAAAGCACATCCTATTATTTTTTTGAGAAATGAAGTGTAAAATTAACACTTATTATTCCTGAGCAGAGGCAAAAAAGAGAGAGAGAGAGAGGGTTGGGGTGGGGTCTGTGTGGGGGGACTCTGGGATGTTCGTGCTTGCTGGGTTGTTTCTTTGGCAGTTATGGTTTTTATTTATTTTTATTTTAAAAAAATCATAAGAAATCAATGGATTCCCCATGCCAGCCCCGACTTACGGGGACTGGGAGGAACGATCTGGCACAGTGAGCAGGCAAAAATCTGCATTTCACTTTACAAATGAGCGGGGCTGCATAATTCACTGGAGTTGTGTGGGTCTCTCTTATGGATGCCTGTCATGTGCTACAAAAAAAAAAAAAAGAAAGAAAGAAAGAAAGAAAGAAAGAAAGAAAGAAAGAAAGAAAAAACATAAAAAGGAGAGGAAGTGATTTTGCATCTTAACTCACAAAATCCTCTAGGCCCCCGTGCCAGGGCGCAGGGGCCTGCGGGCTCCCAGACAGCTTTGTCATGCTGCTCCAAGGTGTGTGCTGAGGCTGTGCGATCTTACATAATTCAGGAAAGTTACTCTCAGAGGGTGCTGCTCTCCAAGGAGCCGGCGGCTTGGGGCGGAAGAGAGGTCGTCCGTGTCGGCGGGGTAAGGAACCACGGGTAGCGACGGACTCGGTCCGTATCCGTGGGCTGGCTGCTACTGGGTCGCCGGCACGCACAGGAATGTTGGCACACTAACTAGGGCAGTGCCCCGCCCCCCCCCCATTTTCCTGGATGGCTGGATAGGGAGAGGTACACAGGATGGACACCCCAGGGAGCTCCTCCAACTGCCTCCGGTGGGGAGAGGGTGTGTCCTTCAGAAAGAAGGTTTGCAGACCTGAAGGTCCAGCCGGAGTGGGAGAGATTCTTGGGTCTGCGGGAGCCCCTCCAGCTTTCTTATTTTTTGCTCCGTTTTCACTTGGCGCTTGTTTTATGTTCCCTCCCCCGTCTCCCCAGGTTTGAGTCTCTTTAACATGTAGGGGGGCCCGGGGCGAGGAAAGGGAGCAGGGACACATGGTTGTCTACTGGGCTCTTGATCTAATTAGCCCACAACCTCTCATCGACACTGGTTTGGGGGTGTGAAGTGCTGAAATGGCAGCTGTTTGGGGCCCCGGACCTGGCTGGTGGCACCAGGGCTGCCTGACTGTGCACACATTCGTGAATGTGGGTGCGGGGTGTAGTGGCGTCTATGAATCAGGGGGGACTGACTGATGAATTGCTTGGCACTCGGAGAACGGAAAGTGACTGTCAGACATGATTTCTCTGATTTTAAGTTGCGGGAGCCTTCTTTGTCCTCTCGGTGTTTGTGCATCAGACGGCACGTCTCCATTCACAGCCAAGTGCATCAAGGCCCCGCTCGGCAGAGAGCAGTAAATCCTCCTTTGCCATCCCTGCCTGGGGAGCTGGCTTTGGCTGGGCAGGGGGAGAGGCCCCAGCCGGGGGCATCTTTCCTCTGTGAGTATTTCCCGAGCTCCTTCTGTGGGTCCAGGCGGGGCCTGATGCTCTGGGGGCTGGAGGAAGGAGAGCCATTATCTGTACCCATCACCTAGTTGCCAGGATCAGAAAGACTCCTAGGTTATGGCTAGAGGAATCCAGGGTCACCCAACCAGGTGCAGCCGTGCATGATGGCGTAGTCAGGGGAGGCTGCCTGGAGGTGGTGTGCAGGTGGGATCCATACAGATGAGAAGGACTTTGAATCCGGTTCAGAGCACTGCCCCCAGTTGGCTGTTACCTTAGCAAGTGGTCAAATTCTCTTTCCTAGAAATGGGGTTTTACCGGCCAGCTGGGTTAATTCTGATATTTAATTTATGTTCTCAGCTTAAAATCATCATTTCACATCCCGTCTGCCTTGTTAATGCCCAAGAGGTGCCCACATTCTACCAGGGAGGCCATCCATAAGGATGGTACTTCTCTGCCTTTCGCTCATCCATTCTTTGTGCCAGGCACCGAGAAGCATTATTTGTGTGGGGGGCGGGGGTGTGTTGGGGGGTCTTCTGAGGCAGCCCCCACACAGGAGGCCATCTCTAATTATGATGAGAGTCTCCCCAAGGGGAGCGGAGGACGTGAGTAGGGCCTGTGCGGCAAGCGTGCTGAGCCTGCCCCGTGTTCCCAAACTTGTCAATGAATTCCTTTTCTGCCGGAGTCTCTGCCGGGTGCGTGTGGCCTAGTTGCCAGGGCTCCAGGGGCATGACAAACACCCGGTAGATTCCAGCCAGTGGGCTATGTGGGGCAGGCCCAGCGGCACGTGCACGTGTGTGCGTGCGCCTCTGCGGGGGTGCCCGGGGGGCTGGGGGATGGCTGGGCCAGGGGGAGGCATGCTGTCCCTATCAGCCCCTGCCAGGGCCTGGGGACCCAGGGACTCGCCAGGAGCCTCAGCCCATCTGTGTGCACGTCTTGCCACTGGCAGAGCCCCTTTCTGCTACCGAATTCTTGCCTTTGAGGGCAAATCAGAGCACCTGGCACCTTCGGGGCGGCTGGTTCCCTGGGGGAGCCCGAGAGGGAGCCTGTGTCCTTGGCTGTCCCAGATAATAGTCTCACTGATCGGGCATGCTTGACAACAAGCACTAACTGAGCACTTGCTGTGTGCCGGGGCTGCTTAAAACCCTCTTTAGGTATTAACCCATTTACCTTTTTGGGGGGAAAGATTATTTATCTGAGAGAGAAAGAGCCCGGGGTGGGGCAGAGGAAGAAGGAGAGAGGAATTTTAGCAGACTCCTCACTGAGCTCAGAGCCTGCCGTGGGGCTTGAACCTACCATCCTGAGCTCAGAATCTGAGCCGAAACCAAGGGTCGGACGCTCAATGGGCTGCGCCGTCCAGGTGCCCCTGTGTTGACTCACTGAATTGTCACATCAACTCTAAGAGGAGGACTACTGGGGGGGGGGGTGGCGGCATTTTTTTGAAGACTTTTAAAAAATTTATTATTTTTAAAAGATTTAATTAAGTATTTGAGAGAAAGAGTAATCGCATGTGTGGTGGGGAGGGACAGGTGGGGGAGGGGAGAGGGACAAGCAGACACCCCACTGAGCATGGAGCCCGATGCGGGTCTCCATCCTAGGACCCTGAGATGATCCAACATCCAGAGTCAGACGCTCAACCGACTGGGCCACCAAGGCACCCCAACTTTTATTACCTTTTTAGAGCAGTTTTAGGTTTATGATAAAATCGAGAGGTCAGATACGAATTTCCCTTCTAGGCCCTGCCCCACACCTGCATAGCCTCCCTCACCCGGGCCACTCACCAGAAGGACCGGGTACATGTATTTTGCAAAGACGAACCTACAGTGACACATCGTAATCGCCTGAAGTCTGTAGTTTGCCTTGGGGTTCCCCCTCGGTGTTGTACCTCCTGGGCGCGTGGACAAATGTGTCATGACGTACATCCGTCATTGTAATATGCTAGAGAGTGTTTCCCCTGCTCTGCCTGTTCATCCCCGCCCCTACCTTAGGCAACCAACTCACCTTTTATCGTCCTCATAGTTTTGCCTTTTCCAGAATAGTTGGAGTCGTACAGCATGGAGCCTTCTCGAGCTGGCTTCTTGCACTTAGGACACACGCTGACACTTCCTCCGCGTGGCGTCTTTTCACGGCTTTGACCTCACAGTTCACTTCGGCGCCAATAATACTCCGTCCTCTGGATGGACCATGGTTTGGGTATATCCGTTCACCCACGGAAGGGCCTCTTGGTTGCTTCTGAGGCTCGGAAATCATGAATAAAGTTGCTATAACCATCCGTGTGCAGCTTTTTGTGTGACAGGAGTTTGCAGCTCCTTTGGGTGGGAGGGAGATCTCCAGGGAGGGAGACGGCTGGATCCTATAGTGAGAGTGTGTTTCGCTTTGTGGCGAGCCGCCAAACCGTCTTCCGGGGCGGCTCTGCCGTTTTGCGTTCCCAGCAGCACGGGGTGGGAATTGTTGTTGCTCCACATCTTCAGGACTTGCTGTCATCAGGGTTCTGGATTTTGGCCCTTCTCGTGGGTGTGTACGTGAAGGAAGGAAGTTACCGTGTATTTGAGAAAAGAGGAAACCGAGGCTTACGTAAGAGGTTACGTAACTTACGTAACTTGCCCAAGATCATGCAGTGAGTGGCAGCCCCGGTTTCCGAGCCTGGATGAGGTGACCCTCATGCCAGGGCGACTCCCCACCACACCGTCTGCCGAGCCACGGGCCACACTGATGGCAGATGCTGGCCCCTTCCATCCTCACACAGCCTCATGGGACAGGGGATCGGGGGCACTCATTTACGCTGAGTGGTCTGACGCCTGGGCCCCACGGTGTGGAGAAGCAGCCAGGATTCGAACTCTGCCCTGCTGACTCTGAGCTGGGGCGACAGACCTCGGCTCTGCTCCCCTGGGTGTTGGCGAGAGGCCAGTTCCCCGGGACACACTCTCTTCCCTGGGCCCCTTTGAGTGAAGGTTTGAGGTCATCGCAGCTCCCAGGTGGGTGGACAGAGCCACGTTCTGATCTGAAAGACAAGGTGTCTGCCCTTCGTCCATCAGATGCTGTCCATAGGCCATCTGTTCTAAAATTTTAAAAAAGATCATTTTGTTGTTGTTTTAGTGATATCTACTGATGGCAGCTCAAGTGGCCAGCATGCCCCTGGGCGATGGGCATCCCTGCTTCCTCTCTGACCTCACCACCCCCGACCTGGTCCCCAGGCTTCAGGCATTCTGCCTTCCTGCTACCAGCAAGCTAGCGCATCATGGGTTCACCTCAGGGCCTTTGCCCTTGACTGTCACCTAGGGAGTCCCCATGTTCTCTCGTCCCCTCCTGACACTGTGTTATGTGTTGGTCATCTTTATTATGTGTCTCCCTCACCCCTAGAATGGGGACAAGCACATTCCCTGTTTAGGTGCCCACAGAATCCCCAGCTCAAAGTGCCTGGCACATAGCATGTGCTCAGTAAATATGCTCCTGGATTTTTAAAAATTCTGGTTGAACTCTTTCCTCTGTGCAGACCCCATCCTGGGCTCCTCTCCACTGTGACATGGTCTCAGATTCAAGCTGCTGATCATGGCCCGCACACATTCTTGCTTGACCAGCAAGAGAGTTCACAGCAAATGATGCCTTCACGAACCAGAAATGTGGGGCCGGCCTCCGGGGTCTGTTGGCCTCTGGGGGAAGGGCCATCTGGAGCTGGGTTGGGTCTCGGCATCTGTGGCCCCTGCACCAGCCCTGGTTCTGGGGACCAGGGAGAGGCTGGCTTGGGCTATGCTGGGGGCCCCTGGGCTCCTGCCCAGAGGACACGGTTTACAGGGTCACTGATGGCCGCCGTTTTCCTTGCAGAGGAAGGCATCAACCACGAGTGTAAGCTGTGCAACCAGATGTTCGACTCCCCAGCCAAGCTCTTGTGTCACCTCATTGAGCACAGCTTCGAGGGCATGGGTGGTACCTTCAAGTGCCCCGTGTGCTTCACAGGTGAGTGTGATTGGGGTGGGGGAGGGGATGCAGGGCCTAACCCTTTAATTATTGGACCTCAGCCTATGCTCGTGCCCTGACGTGGTCTTGGAGTCCCCAAGGGACCTACTGCCCATCACCCTGCCTGCCCCATGCAGAGCTGGCCTGCCCCCCCACCTCTGGCCCCTCCTCTTAGGCAGGTTGAGGGCCCTTTCCTAGCTCACCCCTCACTGCTCTGCATAACTGCTTTTTCCAGCCCCGCCTCATCCCTCTGTTGCCTTCCGCGGGCTCCAGGCTCCTCTCCCTGAGCTGCGAGCTCTGTCCAGCAACAGTGGGGCGCTCTCTATACACATCTCCTGGCTTCCCCACTTCTTGGGCCTGCCTGCGCCCCTGCTCCATCCATGCTCCAGGATGGAGGGGTCAAGGGCAGCTCTGCTGGCCAAGTCCCCAGCCCCTGGCCCCTACCCCCAGCCTGGCTGCCCGCCCAGGCGAGCGGCTGTCCCGGCCCGAGGCGAGTCTCAGGGGCTCTGCCATCCCCCCCTCCTACTGCCCAGATGGCAGCCGGTGTGCGTGGGGGAGCCCTGGCCTTCCCCCTGCCTCCCCTGACATCTGTCGTCTGCCACGGCAGGAAGCCCACCCCGGGGAGGGCGCCTGGCGGGAGAGGATTTCTGAAGTGCTCACCTCCCAGACACACAGCTGCCTCAGGGCCACCTCCTGTGTGCGCTCAGGGCCGGGGCTGCCTCGTGGACAGTTGCCACCAGGAAGCCAGGGCTGTGACCCACTCCACGATGGGCCTGAGGAAGGGGCTGTGCTACGGGGAGAGTCCCTGCACACTCACACGCCTCTGGGGTGCACGGGAGTCTTGGAACACGCTGGGGCCACTTCCCCTCAGTCTTGGGAGCTCCCCCGCATCTGCTACCATCATACCCTATGGGCCAGGCAGAGACTGGCACCAAGGGGCTTTGGCTGCCAGGTCTGCTGACCTAGGACACGGGGCCTCTGCATGGGGATCGGAGGAATATAACCTCAACAAGAATAGTAATTCGTGTTTATCGAGCATCTTCTTGTACCATACAATGTGTTAAATTTATTTAATTCAACCCACAGCTCTGCCGCCTGCTATCAGTGGGACCTAGGACGGGTCTTTTAACGTTCCCAGTGCCTCAGTTTCCTCGTCCATAAGTGAGGGTAACAATAGTGCTCGCCTTACAGGCCTGGCTGGAGTTAGGAGCCCACATGCAAACAGTGTCTAGCAAGTGGCAGTGGTGATGGCGATGACATTCCCTGCACGAATCATGTGCCAGGCCATCTTCTAAGCATTTTGCAAGTATTAACCCAGCCACCCACTGAGCTACATACTTTAATGATCCTCATTTTTTTCAGAAGAAGAAATGAACCCCAGAGAGGCTCAGTGACTTACCCAACGTTGCACAGCCCCTTGGTGGCAGAGCTCAGCTCCACTGGTTCTGCTCCCTTTAGTAGCGGCCAGTGGTGTCCTAGGGGGCCCCATATTTGGCCGACTATGTCCGTGGTTGTGTGATTCCCTAGTTGTGAATGGGGTAGGGGTGGCCGGGCTGGCGTCTCCAGAGTCTGGCCCTGACGGCCGTGTCTGTGTCCAGTCTTTGTTCAGGCCAACAAGTTGCAGCAGCACATCTTTGCTGTGCACGGGCAGGAGGACAAGATCTACGACTGCTCGCAGTGCCCACAGAAGTTCTTCTTCCAGACCGAGCTTCAGGTGAGTACCTTTGTCCACTGCACGCCCCTCCTGGGGCTCTTTGGGGCCCCCGTGGGCATGGAGGGTCGTGGGGTGAAGCCAGGATGGTGGGGTTTTGTACTTAGCCTCACCCCCACCCAAAGAGGAACAGGTGCTTGGTGTGGCACCAGTGGCTGTCCTCGTGGAGGCTTGCGTGGGGTGGCCTCCCGGCCTCTGTTGCCCAGCACTCTTGGACGAGCAGACCCAGAGCAGCAGAGCTGGTGAGGAGTCAGAGGTTCTCGGTGCTGGGGTCTCCGTGCCAGCCCCTTCCCGTCTTGGGGATCCTGTTTCTGCACCGATCCTTCACCGTGATGATGTTCAGCAGAGCTTTGGATCTGTGGCTGGTGGTCTCTGCAGCTTGCGTGGCTGAATCCTGGGGCTGTGTGCGGCCAAAAAGTGGGTCTGGGGTCTTGGGGCCTCCAGCTCCAGCCGGGAACGCCAGAAAAGTGAGAGCAGTTGGGTTGGGCCCCAGCTCCAAGGAAGGGGTGCCCGCCATGGGTCCTGAGGTGGATGGGGCACTCGGGGGCAGCACAGCGGCCCCGGCCAGCCTCCTCCAATCCCCATGCAGCACCTGCAGCAGCCGAGAGGGGCCCTGGTGAGGCGATACTATGTGGATCGTCCTCCCCAGGCCCCTGGAGCCACTCCTCTTGGTGTCTTACTATTACTGGTTTCTCAGGACTCCTCTGTGTCCAGGTGAAGCTGCCTTCTTGCCTACTGGCTTTTGCATGAAATTCTTGCAACCCCGGATTGGTTGCATGTCCACCCAGAAATACCATGCACGCGCGCGCGCACGCGCACACACACACACACACACACACACACAGAATACCATTCACACAGCATAACACCGCACCCGAAAAAGAAGTACCACATGGACGTGCCCAGAAATGGCACATATCCCCACAGGCATGCCTCAATACCATACACTGAGAATAACACCACTTTCCACACACAGAGTGAGGGAGGAGGCGAGTCACACACCAGCTCTTGAAGCTTCCTCTGGACAGTGACACACATCTCCCTCTCTCAGGGTGGCTTGGCCAGATCCAGTCATGTGGCCGTGCCCAGTTTCAAAGGGGAGGAGGAAGGAAATGCTGTCCTGTGCCCAAAGGGAAAGGAGAGCTGGCGTTAGTCACACCCCCAAGCACTGTGCACACCGTGACCCCCAGGGCCTGCCACCCCCATCCCGCCCCCCGCCCCAGGCGATGCTGACCTGGCTCTCAGAAGTCATGCCCTTCCCTGAGGCTGAGGCCACCGTGGCAGGGCTGAGTCCTAATGTCACTGAGGGGCAGCCGTGGAGGGCCCCTTTTCTGGGGCCGAAGGGGTAAAGCAGCCCAGAGATGTGGCCCGCCCTGCGTGGTCACTCAGAGGAAATGCAAACAGGCCGCTGGAGGGCTCAGTGAGGATTCACCCTCCAACGGTCAGGGTCCCTTCCTGTGGGCTGGCCCCGGGTCAGGGCCACGCAGGCAGAGCCGACTCTATCCTGTCACACTGTGAGACAGAGTTAAGGACCTGACTCTATGGATCCAGGCCCAGAGATGGGCTTCCACTGCCAAGCGCCACCAGCAAGGTGGCGACACTGACCAGGGCCCACCGCTGTCCCCACCTAGATCCACAACCTGAGCTAAGCCCGCTAGCAGCCCCTCTCCCAGCTGACCGAGGGAGATGTGTGCTGGCCCCTCGTTGGCCTGAAGGTTTTTCCCAGGGAAGTTACCCAGTCCTGCCTTTTGTGAGCGTCCTGGGTGTCCCAGCACCGCAGGCCAGCCTCCTGAAGCCGAGGCCCGGGGAGCTGTGGTTTCAAGCTGGACCTGCTTCGGCTGCCCTCACCTAGGGCCTCAGAGGGTCCCAGACATCAGAGTGGTTCCTGTGAGCTGGTGGTTTCCTGGGTCATCCCGTCAACCTTTCCGGCAGATCCTCAAATGCCAAGAACCTTGCTAAATTATAGCCTTAAAGAGTGACTATTTTCTGCAATTAATGATTTTAATTACAGACCATTTAAATGTGGAAGTGTTGTAGCAACACCAGATCTAGGCAAATAATGGCTTTCCTTAAGTAACTTGAATAGCAATTTTCTGGTTTTTAGAGAGGAGGGTTTTTCAGGCATTGAAGTTTTCCTCATCATTACGTAGAACCTGGGGCTGGCGGGCAGGTGTGTTATTTTCCAGGGCTGACCTGTGGGGGTCCTTGTGTACAGCGGGAAGCAGGGTCCTTGCCAGAGCCTTAACTGGCTCTCCTGGCTATATGTCATTTGAGGTCCCGTGGGGAGACTCAGGGAAACTAATGTTTGTTGGCACAAGTGACTCCAGCCGAGAGGTCTTAAGATACAGGGCTGAGGGTTTTTCTCATTGTAGAACTGGAAATTCCTGCTGTGGCTATAGAGGTAACAGAGATAGGATTTGACCCTGGCAGGCTTGGTCTGTGTCCCAGTGATGTGTCTACCTCCAAAAAGTATGTTCTCTTAGGATACATTAACAGGAGCACTATTGCCAGGATGAGGGAGGGGGATGTCCTGTCTGATTCTGAGCTCTTCTGGCTCTGCCCAAAGACCGACATTGATTTAAAGGACTTCGGACAGACTGGAGCACATTCATATCAGAGTGATGAGGAGCAGGAGAGGGGACTAAGCTTTTCTATGCATTTGTTCAGAGCATGTTCACGGAGGGCCCACTGTGTGCCAGACACTAGATCTAGGAACTGACAAGACTGTGCTGAATGAGACAGAGAAACATCCACAGGGCCTGCATTTGAGAGGGATTGATAGACAGTGTCCTGTCGTGGTCGCCACAAAGAAAATAAAACCAGGTGATAGGCTAGAGCATAATGGGGGTGAGGTTGGGTAATCCTTGGTGGGTGTGGTCAGGGAGGGCCTCTCTGAGGAGGTGGCCTCTGAGCGAAGACCTGGCTGGTTAGAAGGAGATAGTGTGTAGGGGAGAGCTATGAGTGCAAAGGCCCTGTGGCCATGTCAGCTGGGTTTTTATCCCCATTGTGCTGGGAATCCAAATAAGGAAGAAGTATTATCCAATTTCCACCCTGAATCAAAATATAAGACATCTGGTCTTTGAAAGACACTGTTAAGAAAAGAAAAAGTCACAGACAGGAAGAAAATATGTGCAAATCACCTATTTGATGAAGGACTTGTATCCAGGACATGTTAAAGAAAAAAAAACCCTCACCACTTAATAACGGAGGGGAAAATCCACTGTAAGACAAGTGAAGCATTTCAGCACCACCGAGGATATGGGGATGCTCAATGTGATTATAATTAGGGAATTGCAAATGAAAACCACAGTGCAACCCCACCACACACCCACCAGAGTGATCAAAACAGCAGCAAAGAGCCAGCCCTGCCGAGCTCCGTCCAGGGTGCGGAGGGGAGCTGGGACTCTGCACACTACTGGCAGGAGCCTGGAGTGTGGGGCCAGCAGGCAAAGCAGTTTGTGGGTTCCTATCAAGTTAAACATACACTTGCCGTTTGACTAAGCAGTCCTCCTGCTCCATGTTTATCCTGGAGAATGAGAATGAGAAACACACTCACACCAAAATCTCCATCCCCAACTAGAATCCCCTTAACTGTCCCTTACCTGGGAATGGACGGACAGGTGTGGTACATTCCTGCCGTGGCGCAATCCTTGGCAATAAAAAGCAGCCACTGGTAAACACGCAGCCACTTGGATGAATCTGTGAGTGCCAAGAGAACGAAGCCAGATTTGAAAGGTTCCATGCTACAGAGCTCTATTTACCTGGTGTTGCAGAACAAGGCGAGACTATTGGAACAGAAAACACCAGTGATTGCCAGGTGCTGGAGGTGGGGGAAGAGATGGGGAGACTCAGCAAGCTCTGCGTATACACGCATGCAGGCACACGCGCGTGCACACACACCCACTCACACAAGTTCGCCCAGGGAGCTCAGGCAGCTTGCTAGGCTGTGAGGGTCCAGCCTGACCCTAGAGAACTTTTGGGGGACCATTCACCAGAAGACGATGCAGGCAGATTGCTGTGGTAGTGTGTGGACAGCTGCCTTCGCGCATTTTAAGCTCTGTGCGGTTGCTTCCCGAGGCCCCAAGACTTGCGGCATTGGGCAAACCCTCAGGGCGTGCACAGGCATTGCTCTCTGGGCTTAGCTTGAGCAGGACGGGGAATGGAGTTGTCACGACACAGGGTAGCTTTTGGTAGCCAAGAGCAGGCAGTGGTGTTTCAGAATGTTTTCTCAAACACCAGTGGTGTTTCTGGTGTTTGAGAATCTAGGGCCCCTTTCTTGAGGTGGTGACACTCTGCCTTCTGCCTCCTCCTGGTTCCTACTGTGTTCTTCTCCTGCAGCCTGACTTTCTGGGCTCGTCTCTACCAGGAGAAAGGTGCCCAGGCTGCCGTGGCTTCCGTCATTTCTGCTGTGACAGACACACCTGGATATTTCAGCAGAGGGGACTAGTGTGGGGATTTGGTGATGCAGCCAGATGGAACCCCCTGGCCGACCTGGAAATAGTGACTGCCGCAAAGAGGCAGCACGCAGGCATTGGGTTCTAGATGCCTGCAGAGGGAATCTGATGGTTGATGGTCAGCAGTCCAGCCCTGCTCCACTGAACTAGGGCCCAGGTGGGAGGAAGGGAGCCCAGGGGGTAGACACTGCAAACACCCACTGGGCAGGCGAGCTTGGTGTTTGCAGCTGGCTCCCTCCCTTACCAGCTCGAGGCCAGAGTTCTCATATCTATAAAATGGGATTATTAGCAGTTCCCACCTATAGTTGGGTTGCGGGAGCCCTTGGCGTGGTGACTGGCCCATAGGAAACCTGGGCCCGCAGTACCGCCATTACTGGGACTGTGGTTATTAACATATGATTAGCATGAGGTCCGATGGCTTTGCGGGGAGGCCCCCCCTCCGCTAGGGCTTTGCTGTGATTTCTAGCTTGAGTGTGAACACAGTGAGACGCTGAGTCCCTCCATCTGGGGCGTCCAGCCACGTGGGAAGGCCATGGGCACGGGACACCCACACTGGGGCTCAGGGAGGAGCTGGGTGTGCAGAGAGGTGAGGAGAGGTGGGAAGGCCGCAGAGGCCAGGGCTTCAAGATTCCTTCTTACCTTTGGCTGCCTCTGGCCCCAGGTTTTCCTCTGCACCGTTTCTCTCGGCCTTGCCCATGGCTCAGTGGAGGGCAGGATGCCGATTTGGTGGGGGGCCTGTGAGACAACCCTGTAAACCACAGACCCTGAAAATGTCAGGGCTGTTGGCCTTGCATTTCCAGCCTCGGGCCTCAGCAGATGAAGGCCTGGGGCCCTCTGGGCCCCTTGCCAGGGGTTAGCTGACCTGAGGGAAGGGGCCGGCTCAGCTGCCCAGCCCAGCTGTCTTGGAATCCCTGTGGACACCTCTGTGCCACAGACACCGGGCAGGATGGCACGTTCTTCTGTCCTTCCTGAGGCTCACAGTGTCCCGTTCTTGGCTGTTGCTGAGGGAATGCATGCAGGGCTGGCCTCTGACAAGCTCCCCCATGAAGTTGGACCGCAAGTAGTTTGAACAGTCACCTGCCCTGGGCAGTTCCCTGCTGGGGACCACGCTCTGACCTGAGCATTCTGCACAGATTGTCCCAGCCCAACCCCCTGAAGTAGGTCCTCTCATGCTCATTTACAGATACGGAAACCGAGACTCCAGGAGCTTAAGTGGTGTGTCCAGGGGTCACGAGCGAAAGGCAGAGCCACCTGCATTGCCAAATTGTCTCTGCCACCGAGGCGAACAGAAACCCTCCAAAGTTTAAATGAATTGCCATTTATATGAGCTAATAGATTTAAATGAGGCCTGCAGAGCTGAACTATAAAAAGCCTTCATGTCAGGGGACCCAGAAACTATTTTAGTAGTTGGGCCAAGCAGGTAGCACAAGTGGCAGGAACAGGGGAGGCAAAGGAGCCTGCTCGCGGGTGGGCCCGGGCGGAAGCCTGCTGGGGCCCGAGTTGCAGTGCCGAGCCCGAGCCCAGTGTTTGCTAGGCTGGAGCTTGGGGCCCGGAGCCTGCAAACCTTTTGATGAGCAAGGGGGTGAGTTCAGCTCAGGCGAGGCTTGGGCAGAGGACGGGCTAAGTCTGGGCATGGAGTCAGGGGCCTCAGAAGACCACAAGCTTCCTGGTGTTGCCACTTGCCCCCGTGATGGCAGCCTCGCTGGGTGCTGTCGCAGGGAGTCTCGAGTCTGAGGACGTGTCTTTCCGATGGGGGAACGCTCTGGCATTCCTCGGAGCTCTGGGAGAGGGCTGGGCTGGGGGCAGCGGTGGGTCGGCCCTGTGCCCTGGAATCTAGACTCCCTTATTGACAAAGTGAGGGGCCGCAGGAAGCGCTTCCCGAGCCGGGCCTGCAGCGGCAAAGAGGCCAGCCCTGCGTTGAGCCGGCGCATTTAAAGGATTAGCTCATGCTGTTTGCTTGTGTGTGCCTAATCATGCCGCTTCCAGCTAAATGATTACAATTGATTAAAAGCAGAGCTAGGTATTCTAACAAGCAACCTGGAGCCCTTCCAATGGGGTGAGCTGGACCCTGCCAGGCTGAATCCTGGTACCCAGCCAGGGGGAGGCGTCTGTGAGCCAGGGGTGTGGCCCAAGCTCCATGGGGACCCTTCCTTCTGAGCTCTTAAGAACATTTGGGTTGATCCTTCCCCTCATTCCATTTTCATTTAAGAATATTTACTGAGTAGCTATTATAGGTGGGCGCCATCGCCGGGGCCCCAGGCTCAACTGTGAACAGGTCGACCTGAGAACAGGTCCCTGTTCTCACCTAGCTGTCATTCTTTGCGAGATATGAGCGTAAGTCAGTAAATACATGAACTAGGTCATTTCAGACTGTAGAATTTTGAGGACAGTAAAACACTGTTTGGTGATGGAAAATGATGTGTGTGAGAGAGAGAGAGAGAGAGAGAGAGAGTGTGTATGTGTGTGTGTGTGTGTGTCACAGCAAGGGTGAGGGGATGTTGAGGATGAAAAATTGGGTTGGGTAGTCAAGGAAGGCTAGCATTTCAACAGAGCCCTGAAGGTTGAGAAGGAGCCCGTGTGGGGAAGAGCTAGGGAAACCTTCTGGGAGAAGGGACAGCCAATACAGAGACTCAGAGACATGGACGGATTTGGGGTGTCCAAGGTCTGGAGAAAAGGGCAGTGGAGCTGGCAGGGGGCTGAACACCGTCTTGCTTCATTGATCGGGTCGATTCGGTGAGGAGAGTGCTTCCTGGCTGCTCTGTTCTTGCTGATCCTTCTGCTCCAAAGCCCGCCCTTTCTTCTCAGGCTTCAGGGCTCAGCTCAAGCGGTCCCTTTTTCAAGAAGCTCTCCTGGATTTTCCCTCCTTTGGTTTCTCTGGCCCTGGGCTTAACCCCTCGATCCCTTTGCCAGTGCAGATTGTAAGAACTGTGTCTGCACCTGACTTCCCACCCAAATATGCGTTTGGGGCCAGTGAAGCCTCCTTCTGCCATCCATCCACCCATCCCCACATGTTCTACCACATTTCTTGAGCTTCTAGAAAGGAGGAAAATAAGGAAAAGAACACAACCAGGAAGGGGGAAAAAGAGGGAGGGTTGCAGATTCTAGGGGCCCCGTTTTTAAGTTCCTCGTCCTTAGAAGATGGGTAACCGAGGAGCCAGTTTCCTTGCCTGCACGCTCCTGCCGTCAGATCCAGCCAGATAATTATAACTAATAATAATTAAAAATTAAAAGTGCTCTAGGCACACACTTAGCATTTGACTCTTTGGCTGAGTTTTCTGTGAGTAGGAGCCTCTCCCCCCATTCCACTTTAAAGATAGCCCTGTCCCTGCTACCCCACTGCTTCCGGGAGAGCGGGGCCGGGCCGGACCTGGGGAAGTGACAGGGAGGTGTCTGGTGACACCCAGCCGTGGTTCCAGGGACTGAGAATTTGTTGCTTCCTTGAAGTTGCCCCCAGTCTGTTCCATTCTTTTCCATCTTAGACATCAGATCATTATTTCCATTCCATGATTTCCGTCTTAGACATTTCCATCTTAAACAGAGATCCTTCTCTGGCCTCAGTTTCCTCATCTGTAAAATGGGGTGAGACCCACTGCCTCAGTGGGGTGTGAGGGTGGAGAGCCTGTGTGTGAAAAGCACTTAGCATCTAAGGCTTCCTGTGGGTAACCCATGGCCCATTCCAGGCTAGGATGGGCTTTGTGGAAGGACACCAGCACCTTTCACAGACCAGATTCTAGTCCATGTGACGGACGTCACAGCGTGGCGGTGCCCAGCCGACTCTGTGGACCGGCAGCCTGGGAGCAGCTCTGTGACCTTGAGCAAGTCACTGATGTTCGATGGGCCCTGGTAAATGGGGGGTCATGACAACCCCTTCCTGAGGGTATCGGGGAGATGAAAGGCAGTGATCCCCAAAGAGCCTCCAGCACTGGGTGGAGGTTTGGTCAGGCCTAGCCACTGCCGTTGTCAATGTCACAACCGTGGTGCCCTTGGTTCACACCTTCGTTCACTCACTCGTTCAGTCCGCCGGGTGTGGATGTGCTCCGGGGAGCCCACGGGTGTTTACCGAGCACCGTCTCTGTGCAGAGGTGTGCAGGTGCTGGGGACGCACGGAGGCCCAAATCCCTCAAAAGTTGCGGGGAGAGGGACGGTAAGCAGGTGAGAACACACGGAACAAACGCTTATTGTATGTTGGTGACGTAACACAGTGTAATGTAGAGCGTGTCCCCCAGCTGTGTCGTATACCACACACAGCCTGCCGGAAACCTGCATGACCGTGCGATGTCACAGGAGGGTTAGGGTTAGGGTTAGGGTTAGCTGAGTCGGCTGAGGGGCCGTGTGTGGCTGTTTTGGGTCTGCATTTGGAGGAGACTGAGGGGTGGTCATACAGGGCCCCTCGTCGTCCTGAACCCAGGGCCTGGTCCTGGGCCACTCACCCCAACACAGTAAAAATGAGACAGAATTTCCTGAGTGCTTACTGGGAGGCTGACTGCCTCCTTCACATGTGTAGTGTTTGGAGACCTCATGCTGACCCCACAGGTGTGGCCTCCTGAGATCTCCATGTCACAGCTGGGTAAACTGAGGCTCCCCAGGGTCACACAGCTGCTAGAGCTGCATAGGTGTGAACAAGGCAGCCTGACATGAAGTCTGTGTTCCTTTTTTTTTTTTTTAAGAGATTTTATTTATTTATTTGACAGAGATCACAAGTAGGCAGAGAGGCAGGCAGAGACAGAGGGGGAAGCAGGCTCCGCGCTGAGCAGAGAGCTTGATGTGGGGCTCGATCCCAGGACCCTGACCCTGAGATGATGACCTGAGCCTAAGGCAGAGGCTTAACCCACTGAGCCACCCAGGCGCCCCTAAGTCTGTGTTCTTAGCCCCGAGGGCCGAGGCAGTGGGACTCTCAATCCCTTAGGAGCCAAGGACAGGCCTCTGGGTGCTGGGGGCCGGGTGCTGGGGGCAAGCAGGTCTTCCCTCCCAGGAGAGTGACACAGCTTCAGGGCATGGGACTGTCCCAGTCAGGGCAGGCAGGGTGAGCAGTGGCTGCTGTGGTCACCACAAGAGGAGCAAGGGAGAAACAGGCCCCGGAGGATCCTCTGCCTGGATGTGCCCAGATGCCCTCACGAGGAGGCCCAGGGCTCTGCCCGCTTGAGCAATGAAGTGTGTGGAGGCCCAGGTGGGGGCTGGGGGGGCTCCCCCACGGCCCAGCTCCGGGCAGAGATGGCACTTGGAATCAGCCCCGGGCTGCCTGTCTGCCCATCAGAGCCTGTCATTCATGCCCTGGGGCGGGGGGCCAACCGACTTAAGAGGGGCACCATGCCATTGCGACAGATGGGCACGGGGGAGCTGCCAGGAGCCTCCAGCCAGTGGCCATTGTGTGTGCCGGGAGCCCAGCCCCTTGCGGGCGCCGTCCCAGCCCAGACCAAATGCCTTCAGTTTCTTGGAAACAATAATACTACATAATCAATGGGTGCCGGGTCGGCCCAAGGCTCCCAGGGGCGGACACCGTGCAAAGCCCTGCCTCCACCCCCACAACCCCCACCGACCTAGACAAAGAGGCAGCTGGATGGTCGGGAAAGACACACACAGGCCTTGGGGGCTGGAGGGGACGAATCTCAGAGTTGCTTCTTGCTGTCACTGTGACCTTGGGCATGTGACCTCCCTTCTGTGACCATCGTCTCCTGGCTGTTGGGCCAGTGCTGTCTCTCCCAGAGGCTCCCCGTGGGGGCGCCACATAGCGTTTGTGAAACGTGAACATAGGGCTCAGCCCATAGGGGAGTGTACAGTGGCACTGGGGTAGAGTTGATGTGATGTGGTTGTCCCACTGTCACAGGTGGGAGACTTGCTATCATGCCATGCCACACAGCTAGTAAGAGCGGACCTCACCCCAGCATGGGGAGAACAGTAACAGAAACAAACCCCCAGGCACCGTGGGAGGCCCTCAGCATCGATTATCCTGATTCATCCTCAGGATAATCCTGTGAAGCCCATACCATCATTCTCCCCATTTTGCAGAGGGGAGCCTGAGGCACAGCTGGGCAGTGGCAGAGGTGGGACTCGAACCCAGGCAGCCTGGTTGGCTGCAGAGCCCGAGCGCTGAACCACACTGCTAATGGCGTGGGCAGGCTTTTTTCTGTCGGTGAGCCCTTTCACGGGAAGCACGAGGCCTGCTTTGTCTCTCGATGCAGCCGTCTGCCTCCCCAACTTGTTGGGAGCAAGGCTGGCTGCTTCCCGCAAGGGTGCAGGGTCTGGCATGGCTGCGGGGCTGGGGGGGGGGTGCTTCTCCCCCGCCAGCTGAGAGACGAGACCCGGGCGCTCTTGGCGGAAGCCTACGTTGCACTCTTTGGTCGAGCAGGAACAATTACTAATGACATTTAGAAAGAAATTAATGATGAGAAATGCAAGTTGGCATTTCAGGAGCACCAGTCAGCAGCCGTGCGTCCGCACTCACAGGAGAGGCGAGGAGTGGGGGCCGGGCACGGGCGGGGAGAAGGAGGAGATGGCAGAAATTAATTTTGCTGTGTCAATAATGAACATGGCCCCACTCGCTCTGCTTTTGGAGTTCAGACAAAATCAAACACAGGGGGCTGGGGCTGGTCCAGCGTTGCAATGAGATTCCCTGTGTACTGGGATCTGGGCGGAGGCGGGTGATGGGTTCGGTTTGGTGACACCAGGAGGCGGAGGGGTGGGCAGGGGACAGCCAGAGGGGAGGAAGCCGCCTGAAGACTGGGCCATTTGGGTGCAGATCCGAGTACCACCTCTCACCAATTGCAGGACGTATCAAGCTGCTTCTCTTTTCTTGACTCAGTTGCGTCGTCAGTAAAATGGGAACAATGAGGAGATGTAAAGATGATGTAGGAAGAACCGTCAGCCCAGTGGGAGCACTGAGTAGGAGCTCAATATATTGTTAGGTGTTTCCTCGTTGCCCTGATACACAACTCCTCATTGTAACATCTCGTGAACAGGAATAGCTCGCGTGAGTTACACTTTAACTGGTCATTTCTTTTGTTCCCCCTGATACATCAAATGTCAGAGCTTCTTATATTCTTTGGGTCTGGGATAAAATATGGCATCAATAGGAAGTATGTGAGAAGGTGAGGGGGACACAAGATGCTGAAATTGTCTGGGGCAGGGACTGGGGCTCCCAGAGGGGGCTGGAGGGGTGTGGTGACTCCCTCCCGTCAGGTGCTTCAGAGTGATGGAGAAGGCCCCCTTGCCAGTCTCCTCTCACATCGGAGGGGGAGGAGAGACACACAAGGAAAAGTTATTATCATAGTAACAATGAACATTTTTGCCATGTGGAGGGTGAAAATTTATAGTGTGTGACCGGGGATATTAGACTCTTTAAATGGTGATCTGTGTTTCAAAATGGAGATTTCCTATAGTTATAGGGGTAACATATAGTGCCTTTTTTTTTTAAAAAGATTTATTTATTTATTTATTTATTTGACACAAAGAGAGAGATCACAAGTAGGCAGAGAGACAGACAGAGAGAGAGGAGGAAGCAGGTTCCCCGCTGAGTAGAGAGTCCGATGCGGGGCTCCATCCCAGGACCCTGGGATTATGACCTGAGCCGAAGGCAGAGGCTTTAACCCACTGAGCCACCCAGGCGCCCCACATATAGTGCTTATTGAGCATCAGACAGTGTTCTTAGCACTTTTAAACATTCAAGATATTCATTCTCATAATGCCTCTATTATGAAAGTAAGGAAACTGAGGCATAGGGAGGCTAACTATATCCCTAGGCCACAGAGCAGGTCAGTGCTAGACCCAGGCACCAGGCACCAGATTCCATCCTCTTGACCACCACACTAACTGGCTGGAGTTCTTGATTTTTTTGGCAAATCAGACCTAGAAATCCCTGGACCATACTTCTGTGTGGCAACCGTCAGCTGCCCCCTTTAGACACAAGGATGTGCTCCCCGTTCAGCACAACCCCAGCTGGTCTGCCCCGCCCGGTTCCTTACCCACCTGGGCTCTGAGTCTCAGGCCTCTCCTGCAACACGTCACAGTTTGCAAAGACTATCGTGTTGGTGCCTCAACAACTTGGGACCACTTGAAATGCCCTTTACTCTCACCATTTTTGCAGACCAGAAAGCTGAGGCTGGGAAAAGTAGAGGGCACCTGCGTGGCTCAGTGGGTTAAAGCCTCTGCCTTCAGCTCAGGTCATGATCCCAGGGTCCTGGGATCGAGCCCCGCATCGGGCTCTCTGCTCAGCGGGGAGCCTGCTTCCTCTCTCTCTGCCTGCCTCTCTGCACACTTTTGATCTCTGTCTGTCAAATAAATAAGTAAAATCTTAACAAACAACCCCCCCCCAAAAAAAGATGATGAAGTAGGACCCTTGCAGGGAGGAGAGGGCCCCAGGGGGAAGTGGGGAGTCCTTTCCACCCACAAGGTTTGTGTGTCTGAGCAGGGGAGGCAAGTGTGGCTCAATGGCTGGTCTCCCCCTGCCCCCATCCTGAAGCCAGACCTGGAGGCCCAGTCCAACAGCTGCATCCCTGACCCGGGGCACTGCCTTAGTCTCCCCTGTCCTTCCTTCTGAAGGTGCCACATTGAAAGTGTGGGCTTTCCGGTTGACAGTGATGGCAGAACCTCATGGTTGGTATTCATTATGTCAATGTTAAACGTCAGTATGTCATTGTACCTGTTGTGAAAACTTTTACATGTGTTATCTAATTTGGGGCTCCTGACAAGACTCTGAGGTAGGCATTATTCACCCCTCTTTTCAGGCGAGGAAACAGGAACTTAGAGAAGCGAAGTGACTTATCCTAGGATTACAGATACAGTAAGTGACAGATACAGATACAGTAAGTGACTAAAGTAGGATTTGGACTTCAAGCCCATTGTCTTTCCACCAATCTATATACCTTCCTACCTACTTATATATTCACGCTCTCCTTTCTCCTACTAGTCATCCATCTGCTACCCATCTACTCTTCGTCTGTCCTTCCATCCATCCATCATCTACCCATCCACCCATCTTCCATCCACCCACCCAGCCAGCCATTCAGCCGGCCAGACAGCTAGCTACACATCCATTAGTATCGAGTACCACAAAAGTGCCAGGATCTATACTGTTCTCATGACCCCTTCCTCATATACTCTTAATTCCATGCTTACTTGCTGCCCACGTCTCCCTCCACCTTAAAACTGCATATGACTACACACACACACACACACACACACACACACCCTTCCAGGGAATTGAGAGGGATGGGACAGACTGCGGATATAGATGTTATAGATGATTCTTGATTTGCCTCCCGGAAGCCAGCGAGCTCTGCCTGGTCGTGGGAGGGAAGGTATAGAGCAGACCCATGTGGTCCTGGAGGGGCAGGTGTGTGGGCAGTGAGGAGGCCCCTACAGTTTGGAAGCCGAGCGCAGATGAGAAGGGCAGACAAGACATGGCAGGCTGGGCCCCAGTGTTCTTCTGCCCCTTCAGTGCGCCCGGCTCCTGAGGAGTGGGCAGCCCCTGCATTCTATGTGCCAGGGATCACATTGCCCCTTGCTTGGTGCCAGGCTGGACTTCGAGCGGGCAAAGGTATACAATCACGTGTTTCCACAAGAACCATCGCAATCATTAAATATAATTGGTCTCAGCTGCAGTTTTGATCACTCGGGCATGCACGCAATTCATCATGGCAAATTAGGTCCACCTTCAGAACTGCCGGCCACACAGCCTGGGGGGTCCATCAGTGAGGGGAGATGGGCCATGTGGGCTCTGGAAAGCCATTTTTGGGGGTGGTGATGGGCCATGTTTTCTGAGAGGGCCCTCAGGATACCTGCCAGAACAGCTCTCCATCCCCGGCGGTTAATTTTCTAGAAATTTCAGTGATGCGGGAAAGTTTCCCTTGTAGCAAAAATTTAGAGGAAAGTAGAAATGGATAGGATCAAAGTCCTAAAATATCATTTATAAGACCTAAAAGCACTGGGTTAGTTTAGGGACCTGAACATATGTGTTCTGTATAATTAGTGACCGTGTGACCCAGATTTTCCAGGACAGCTTTGATTTTCAAGTAGTCTGTCACAGCTATTGGCTATTTGTCCTGATTTTTGGCTTGTGAAATACGACGATACGTAGAGCTGAATTTTCTCATCCAATTTTAATGAATAAAAATTTCAAGTTGCAAAGGACTGGAAAGATTTCAGTAACATTCAAGGGAACAATTGTCTCCCCCGCTTTTTTTTTCCCAACATGGCAAAATATTCAATGCCCTCAGGTGTGCCTCATGCTCACCTTCCCACCTCCCCGAGCACGGGGCAGCACAGTTTGGAAGCTGTGGGAGCTCCAGTCCTCTTGAGATGATTTCGGGGGAGGCCTCAGACCCCTTTGCTCAGGGGTGAGAGCCCCGTTGTGGAGTGTCCTGAGGCCCTCCGTCCTAATGCAGCCGGGCCCTGGATGCCGGGCCATTGACCGCCACATGGGCTCAGTCACTGCAGGGGAAGCCTGGTACAGTACAGAGGCAGAAAAGGCAACAACTGCCAGCCAGCTTGGCAGGCGATGTGTCCCCTGGATGCTGCCGTAGCTTCCAGCCCCCTCCGTCCAGCCAAGGCCCCCACAGGCTGCGTCTCACTACTACGGTCTGTGCAACTTCCGACTTCCAAGCCTCCAGCCAGAGCTGTGGGGGAAACCCTGAGGATCGGCCCTGGGCACCTTGGCTGTCTCTTTAGAGTGTGACCTCTCTCCTGCCCACCTGCCCACCTGCCCACCAAGCCTGTAGGATCGCAATCAGTTTTGTTTTTTTTAACTGTGGTAAAATAAACAGAAGGAAAAATTTGTGATCGAAAGCATTTCAAGCGAACACATCAGTGGCTCTAAGTCCTTTTGCACCCTTAGGCAGCCATCCCTACCATCCAGGAAAGTGTTGGGCAGAACTGCGACTCTGTCCCCACTGAACACTGAACTCCCCCTTCCCCTCAGCTCCTGGAAACCACCAGTCTACTTTCTGTCTCTCCGGATTTGACTACTCTAGGAACCTCACAGAAGTGGAATTATACAGTATTAGTCCTTCTGTGACTGGCTCTGTGCACTTAGCATAATGTCTTCAAAGGATCTCCCAGCTTTTTAAGAAAAAAGCCTAACCTGCCCTGGGCAGGGCGGGGCAAGGGACGCGGGGAGGGGGCAGCTCTGTTTCTTCTTCTCTCCCTGACCCTGTCAGGGGAGGCTTTGCTTTGCCACCGTTGCTTGCTGGCTGTTATCTCAGAAATGCTCACGGTGTTTGCAAGCGCAGGCTCTGAGCCAACGTGGGGGCATCGGCAGAGAACTGAGAGATGGGGTCTCTGCCTGCCGCGCACAGCCTGCCTGGCGAGGGCATTACCATGGCCGGGAGACAGAGCCGGGACCTTGCAGGTGGAGGACAGAGCTAGAAGGACAGCCGTGCAGATGGGGAGCTGCGCTGTGACGGGGGCCCCTTGTTGAGTAAGTGGGAAGGCCCTTCTGAGGGGATGGAGATCAGATGGGGAGGGGCCTGGGAAAATTAAGGGGGGCATGCCGGGCGGCAAGAATGGCCACGAGAGGCTGAGGAAGTGTCTGGGGCATCTGGGGGGCTGGAAGAAGGAGGTCTGGGGACCTCTGGCGGGGCTGTGGCCTTGGTCCAGGGTTCAGGGTGTGATGGGGACCCTCTAGGGGATTAACCAGAACTCTCCCCCATCCCTGCCCCTGGAGGAGAGAATCAGGCTTTGCCTCTCAGGGGAATTTAGTTTCTCAGCTCCCACAGCCAGGGAGAGGGGGCCCTGGAGGGAACCCATGTCATGGTCAGGTGGGGGTTTCTGGAGGGTTCCTGGTGACGGTGTGAGTGCGGACAGGCCCGCTGCACACCGAGGAGAGACAGAACGCCAAAAATAACAACCAACCCTGAACCACTTTGTAGCACGTTGTCAGTATAAGGTCTGTGTGTGTGTATGGCTGTGAGTGTGTGTGTGTACAGGTATGTGTCTGGGTTTATGGGGTGTCCATTAGTGTGTATGAACATGTGATCGTGGGGTATCTGTGAGCGAGGGAGTCTGTATCTGGGATATCCATGAGTGTGTGCGTGTGTGTGCATTGTATACGTGTGTGTGACTGTGAGTTATCCGTGAGTGTGTGCGTGTGTGTGCATTGTATACGTGTGTGTGACTGTGAGTTATCCGTGAGTGTGTGCGTGTGTGTGCATTGTATACGTGTGTGTGACTGTGAGTTATCCGTGAGTGTGTGCGTGTGTGTGCGTTGTATACGTGTGTGTGACTGTGAGTTATCCGTGAGTGTGTGCGTGTGTGTGCATGTGGTTGTGGGGTATCTGTGAGTGAGTGTGTGTGACTGTGTGTGTGCAAGTGTGGGAAGTAAGAGGGGCTTCTGTGTACCATGCGGCATTCACAAGCTCCCCAAAGGGCAGTCCCCCCACAATGCCTGAGATATGGTCTGTGGGTGATGGGTGGGAGGCTTCTTCAGTTTTTTGGGAGAAAGAAAGGCATGAGGGGATAATTATCTAGACCCTTCAGTGGGTGGGGAGGCACTTGGCCTGGCCTCTCGGCGTGCTCGAGGGAGGGCTCCCTGGTCCCTCTCTGAACTCGCCATTTTGAGGGCTCCTGTGTGGTTCTGGGGAGGGAGAGTTCCCTGGCTCGCTCACACCTGGCTCACCGGGGAGCATTCAGCTGCGTGCGGAGACCCGCCCAGGACATGCCGGGCAGGGTGGCCTCAACTTCATCTTCTACTCTCCTTCCTCTTCTTTGGAATGTGACAGTGCAAGACCCCCAGCCCTATCCCTGGGGTGAGGACCCGACACAATGGTCCATGTGATGTCACTGCCCCCACCTCCACACCTACGCTGGGCGTCAGCCTGGTCGCTGTGCTGGAAGGTGTTTGGGGCACCTTGCAGGCCTCACAAAATACGAGAGGCCTTAAGCTGGTGGCCTGTGGGCAGACTCAACCTGCAAACATTTGTTGATTGGCCTGCATTGTCCTTTAAACATCGAGACATTATATATTTTTGCTTTAAAGAAGGAGGGGGTAGGGCAGAGGGAGAGGGAGAGAGAGAATCTCAAGCTGACTCTATGCTCAGCATGGAGCCCAACTCAGGCCTCGATCCCATGACCCTGAGACCATGATCTGAGCCAAAATCAAGAGTCGGACATTTCACCAACTGAGCCGCCCAGGGGATCGATCGATCGATCGATCTATCTATCTATAGATAGATATAAAAAATATATATTTATATATAATATTTATAATTTATAAATTACATATTTATAAAGTATTTATAATTTATACATATTTATAAAATATAAAAATAAATTTAAAAATATATATTTTAATCTAGTTTTCTAGACTGGACATGAGGACGCCTGCCCCTTTCCAACAAGGCTTGGGTTCTCGGGATGACACAGTCCCCACCACGCCTTACCGCCTTGTCACCAGCCTGGGCCACACTGGCTTGCAGAGCGGACTGACAGCATGGCCCCCTGAGTGGGAGGCCTCTGTCAGGACTGGCCGCACACCGTCGGAGGAGTCCTGCCCACCGCAGCCAGGTCTCCTGGATGTCACCTGCTCTTTTTCCATACGGCTGCCTTTGCTGTGAGCTTAGTGTCTCCACGGATGGGAGGCCTCAGTCTTCCCAGACTGTTCTGTGTGTGGTCTTTGATTCACAGGTGTGCTGTGAGGTGGGGGGAAAGACCCCTCTCTGGCCCAGGGGCCATTTCAGTGGCATCTCAGGATGTCGGGTTGATCTCTCCTCAGGCTCTGAGGTGGTGCGTGCCCTGGATTCCTGCCCCGCTGCCTCAGGCTGCAATCATATCTTTAAGGGGTCTGACTCAGGCTCTTTGAGGCCATACGGGAATTCATATTTGAGATGAACTATACCCCAGGGTGAGCAGGCACTTGGCTGATGTGGTTGGAATGGACCTTCCAGTGACACAGGAGGTGTCCCCACCGGGAAGGAACCAAGGACCAGAGACTGGGGCTTACGGTCACCTTGCACACCACGGCCAGAATCCTTGAGTCCCGAGTGTGCTAGGCACCCAGACCTAGAGGGCCCCGGCCACTGGGGACCCCCGCCTCCCTTTGGAGAAATGGCAACGGTAGCAGCAAATTAATGCAGGATTTGGTGACAGTCAGGGTGCCTCTGTTGCCCAGGTGGGGCAAATCTCTCAGCGGCCCTGTTGTGACACAGCCACAAAATTCCCGCTCTCTTTTGTGCGGCCGCTACCTGAAGTTGCCCGTTTGCTGGCCTGTGGTGCTGTCCAGCCAGAAAGCGACTGGGTGCATTTGTATTCTGAAGTGCGCCCCCACCCCGGGGGGTCCACTGTCCCTCCAGACGGGTAGTATTCGTTTCCCTTTCTTGTTGGGTGACTCCGAATAGGAGCCTGTTTACGGCCTGGGCTCCCAGTGGAAGGCTGCAGGTTCCCTCCTTATTATCTATTCTCGGGTGGCTTTTATTTCCAAAGCATAGCCGTACAAAACCGGCCCCTTTGGGAATTCTTTGGGCTTTTTTTTTTTTTTTCCCCACGACAACTTTTCTCTCAATTTTCCCTCGAAGGAAGATTTTTTGCACTCATGGAACAGGTCGTTTGGCCAGGCCACCTGTTGGGGTCTTTTGTGTCCTGGGTGCCGCAGGGCACTGGTGAGAGAGGTGTTAGAGAGGGGCCCCAGAAACCCAGTGGTCATCCCCTTTGGGGACACCTCCGTCAGAGGCAGTCTGGGTCCTACAGCTCCTCCTTACGTGCCCCCAGGGGACTCCGAGGGCCCTGAGTCTGCTCCTGCTCTCAGTTCTGCAAGAAAGCAGCGAATCCCCCCAAAGCCAACCCTGGAAGTTGGAATCTCCCTTCAGGCCAGTAGATCCGGATGAATGGAGGCTCTCACCCGAGAGACAGACTTCCCCGGCTAAGCGGGTGCGACGCTCACTTCCCGCTGCTCGAGAGTGGCAGACGACAGCCTGTCTCGCTGTCTGGGAGACAGGACTGGGGAAGCCTTGCACACATCCCAGAGCATGGAAGGAGTTGCTTTGGACTCCAAGAACATTCCAGGGCTGTGTCCCGGGCCAGTGGGTGACTAGCATCACCCAGGACCCCGATGCCAAGGAGAGGTGTCACTCCACATGGCCCAGCTTAACGTGCCGTCTGTGTCCATGCTGGCTTGCTGGGAGGGGGGGGGCACCGTGGGGAGGACACGGGGTGCATACACGTCATCGCCTTGGCCCCCGGGGAGCGGCTGCATCACCGGGCAGGCATTTAGAGGAAACCTTGGCCATCACTCACTCCTAATTTTAATGATGTGCATTAGCTAAACTGTGTTCTGAGTATTCATTCAGTGCTGTTTATGGCGTGCTCTCGAGTGCGCTTACCGTTTGTCAGAAGTGCAAACTAGCGAACATACGAGCCTTTAAGACAGGCCATCTGTTCGTCTTAGACCTTTGGACGATTGTCAAACGCTTCTAAAAATAAGTGCTCACTAGCAGAGAGGGGCTGCCCAGGTGATACACAGCCGAGAGGGAAGCAGGGCTGCCTGCGTCTGTACCCTCCCCAAAGGGAAATGTATAACTTGAGTGTTGGGGGGCAAAAGGGAGGTGGAACGCAGGAAGGGAGCCGAGGGAGGTAGGGAACATGAAGGCCCTGCTGGTACAACTTTTTGGCTGGAGGTGCGGGCATCTCCCCGTTCCTTGCCTTTCCTGTAACTCCACAGCTCAAATACCTTCGATGGCTCCCCATGGCCCAGATTTAAGGGCGAGCTGCCGCGTCTCGCATCACAGAGTCTCATCAATAAGGCCCCCACCTTCCTTTCCAGGCTTGTCTCCATGGCACATACCCTGTGCTTCTGCCAAGCTGAATTATTCATTGTTCCCTCAGCATATGCTGTGCTCTCCGCATTTCACAAGCAGAACGGCGCCGTGGGTAAGAGCGTGCTCTACGCACAGGCTGCATGGGTGTGGGCCCGGTGCAGCCGTCAGCAGCTGCAGGACCCCAACACTCTGCACTGGCCTGCCTCACTTTTCTCATCTGTAAAATGGGGATAATCATCGTACTTCACTTCTGGAGTGGTTGTGGGGTTTCGGTGAGTTAGTGTAATTTAAGGGTTGAGAATAGTGCCTGGCGCACAGTGAGCACAGGAGAAATGGTAGCTCTGATCATTTTCAGTGTCATCGACACCTCCGTGCCATTTGCTGGGGTTGGGGGTGGTGGTTATCCTCCTTGGAGAACTTTCTCTGTACTCATGTGCACACACATGTGCATACACACACACACACACACACTCACACTCCAGGGCACACCCTAACCAAGCCATCCTCCATGGGCAGCTAGAAAGCCAGCTTCTTCCTTAAACACCCGCCAGTCAAAAGTCCTCTCTCCATAGTCCCTTTTTATAAAATGCCACCCTCTCCTATGGCCAGGAGCATGTAAATGGCCAGGATGGGCCTTATTCTCTCCCTGTCTGATGCCCACTGCATTACACAGGGCCAGGCTCTGTGTCTGTTAAATGGTCAAACAACAGAATTACGCTTAGCTGGGATGTGGCTGCATTTAGCCCGAGTGTCTACCTTTTCCCCTAGAAGCAGAGGGAACATCTTCCTGTGGTTAAGGCGGGTTCTTGGACTTGGTCCCTGCTCCTGGAGACAGCTCTTTGTAAAGCCAGCCTCGCGAGAGCCGCCATGGCTGCAGCCCACCTGGGAGTGGCCTAGTGGTGGGCAGTGGGGAGAAAGGGCATTGGTCGCAGCCTCCTTCCCCACCTCAAACCAGAGGGAGGTGATGTGGGGTCAAGGTGAAGCCAAGTGGGTTCTGCAGGGGAAGACGGAACGTTCAGGCAGTGGGGGGCTAAGTGTTCCTGCATCCTTAACTTGCCAGGGATGCAAGGGCCAAGCCCTGGGACCAGCCCTTCTCTGGTGCCCCTTGAGAGTGAGGGTCTCCCCTTGGAACCGTGAGTTCCTCTAGAGAGAGGGCTGGAGCCGCGAACTTTGCATGCCAGTGCCCACCCGGGGCCTGCATCTGGGGACTCGGTGAACAGCCGTGGGAGGAAGAGGTGAATGCGTGGGTGAACACATGGGTGAGTGCGTACCTCCCTTCCCCACGGAGTCTCTACGTGCCTCCCCTCCTCACGGGATACCCGACTTTGTCCCGTGGGGGGCAGGGAGAGCAGTGCCTTGTGGGTACTGAGGCTGTGGCCCGGGGCTTGTGGGGAGGTGATAACATCGGGAGCACTCCTGAGATCTCGCCGGCCCTTGGAGGAGTAGCTGGTAAAAGGCTCAGTGCTCAGAGCATCAGACCTCCATACGGCTCCCACTGCAAGCCGGGAACCATGTGTGGTGCGAAGGGGGTCCTGGACCCAAGGAGGCGACAAACAGCCCTTCCCTCACAGAGCTCCCCGTTTGCTCAGGAAGACTCTCAGGGATGCCATTTATGGAGCACTTTCTCTTGGCCAGGCCGGGAGGAGTCCCATGCACACTATTTCCTGAGCCCTCCTCAGGGCCTCTGAGGAAGAGGGCTCTGTTATTACCACCCCTCCCCCCAGCCCCCAGAGGGCAAGGCACTTGCTCAAGGCCCTGTGGCTGTTCGGCGGCAGAGTCAGGATTCACACCCAGGACTCCACTCGTCCCAGCCCACCGAGGCTTGCTGCCTCCCTGTGGTCACCCCTGGCAGTGGTGACCAGACTCAGGGCCAGGGGCGGTGCTAGGGACTTTACAGGCATTTTGTCCTCAAAGGAGCTGGAGTCCAGGAGGCGCAGCTAGGAGTGCCATCCACGAGGGATGTGCAGTGCAGGCAGCCCCCTCTCCAGTCTGGGTCTGTGCCTCTTGGCATGTGCAGAGAAGCCTCCTGTTGCTTCACAGGCCATATCTGCCAGGCCAACAGGTGCCAGCACCTCTGGTCTCCTCTCCCTGACACTGTGGTGGGTGGTGTCAAAGGCAGAGCGAGCAGGGTTCCGGATCAAGGGACGGCACACAGAGCCAGGACCTCGAAAAGAAAGCCCTGTAGGGGATGAGGGAGGGGCGTCCTGGTGTGCACGTGGGCACGTGATGGGCCGAGGCACAGACTGGTCTGAGCCAGGGATGGTTCTGGTTTGGGTGAAGAGTGGGACCAGGCCAGAACCTCCGGCAGGCCCGTTCAAGCGTGTGTCTGTGATTCGGGAAGGAAGGTCCAGCGCCAGGCTCCCTGCTCCTTGCGTGTTTCCTCTGCCCAGCGCACCCCTGGCTTGGGCTCTAGATCGGGGTCGCGTTGCTGCTGCGTGCCCAGTGCCCAGTGCCAAGCATGGTGGCTGTCACCCAGCAGGGATGCAGTGAAGGTTTGTTGCATGAATGAACGGTCACGTGAATGAATGCAGACCTGCCACAAAGGGCTCCTTGGCTTGAGCGCTCTGCTGACAACTTGCACAGAGAGAGGTCTCCACAGGACCCCTGGCCCCCCAGCCCCCCACCCATCACAAACTTGTGTCCCAGGGGCAGGTGGTCCAGCACGCCAGGTAGTCCTACCTACCTTCGAGGGCTTAGTGGCCCCCAAAACAGGTCCTAGCGGAAACCTCTCTCCACAAGAGCTGTGTGCACTCTGTTGAGTGGGTGCAGCTCAGCCACAAACCAGTGCCCACCCCCCTTTGTCCCCTCCCTCCCTTCCCCCCCGTTTTATTTTTCTCACCTGCTTCTCGGCCCACACCTGCGTCTCCCTGGCAGGCAGAGAGGCCCTTGCGGGTGCCAGACCTCCCCTCTGGGCGCCTTCCAGTCCTTCCTGGCTCCCACCCCCACCCCACCCCCGGCCTCTATGGTGCTGGGAAGTGTTTATCTGCAGGGTTGGTAGTATCTTTAAAAAATGATTTTCTTCCTTCTCCGAAGGGGCTAAATATAGCACAGGCACAAATAGAGAACTAGACATTAAGCCAAATGCCCTTGTGAGAGCCGTGCGGGTGGACGGGGCTCTTGAAGACGGCTCGATGCAGGCCCATGCCCCTCCTGCCGCAGCTCCGAGCCGCGGGTCTCCGGCTTTATTCAACTGTGCCGATCGGTGGTGGCTCTGCCAGGAGCCGCTCGGCGCACAGGTGCGTGGGGTGATGGGTGAGTCCTGGTGACGGGTCCCTGCCACCCACTCTGTCCTTCCAGCGCCTGTGCCCTCAGCCTGTGGAGGAGCTGAGGCCGGCCCCCCACCGAACACCTGGCCTCCTCAGCGCCCCCTGCCACACGCACGCTTACTGGGTGGCATAGACCCTTCTCTCTTGCTGAGCCGCCATCTGCACCACTAATCCTGCACACACGTTTGGGTGTCCGTGTGTCTTGAGTTCCCCCTGTCCCCCTCCCATCGGGCCCCTTGAGGGGGCGGGCCCAGCCGGAGTCCTCCCCTACCCCTCACTGTGTCCGGCCCAGAGCAGGGCATCCAGCAGGTAGTTAATAACGCAGCGCTGAATGCATCCTGGTGCCCGGGCCCCTCGGGGCATCAAGTTTCGACATTCCCATCTGCTGTGACATCCTGGGCTTTTGTTCTTGTAGAACTTCAGGGAAGGAAGTTTTAGCCTTCTGTCTCAGAGCTCTCTTTGGGGAGGTTCTTTCTTGAGTCTAACTGAAGAGCTACCTGCTGCTCTGTGAGAGGAAAGGCCCGTTGTGGTTTCCACCAGAGAAGTGGCATTTATTCTCCTATTTTCCTGACCAGTGGTCCTAAGCATAGGTTCCCGCCTCCTGGGTTTCTGTGCCAGCAGCCCGTGGAAGAGCCAGTGTGAACCGCGTGTTATACTGGCCCTGTTCTTGATGTCCTGGCAAGAGGCTGTTTCATTATCCAGAGATCCCTGGATCCCCCCACTGCCTTTACCCACATTGGCGGTGGGTGGTCCTTGAGGGCTTTTTGGAGATCAAATGTCATCTCTGGCCTTCTGCTGCTTGGGGAACGGTCCATACTCAGGGGCACCCAGAGCTTCTGCCGGCTGGGTCGAGCCACCTCTCAGTCTGCCGTCTGACCCCTGCTGAGATCATCCCATGGGGGCCTGCCTTTGCCCGGCTCATCCGAGCCTCCATACCTTTGTGCTGGGCCTTCCGCTTGGAACGCCCCCTCCCCTTGCCCCACAGCCTACTCGTACACAGAGTCGTTTATTTACCCTTCCATTGATTCACTAAAAAATATTTACCGGGTGTCTGTGTTGTGCCAGGAACCATCATTTGAGGACAGAAAAAGAACTGTACATGTTTATCCTCCTAACCTCCCTCCTCCCCATTCCCCCCTGCATAAAGACGGACCTGACCACACTCAGAGAGCACCGGCCACGTGGCACTGTTAATTGACCGGCTGTTGGCAGGGTGGCAGAGTGAGACCCCCAGTCGTTCCCGGGCAGCTGTGCCTGCCATGTCACCACAGGGCGTCATGGGCCTAGCCCGGGGCCAAGCGCTGTGGGGCTGAGAAAGGAGGTGATGTCCTCCTGTCTGCATCTCAGCACAGGACACTCGCCTTGCACTTGGGAGGCACATAGATGTGTGGGAGGGGGGTCGGACATGCCTCGAGGGGCTGCAGGGAGGGATGACAAGGGACGGGGAGGCCCCTTGGACTTCAGGCGTGGCTCGGTTGGGAGGGAGGTGAGAGGAGGTGAGAACTGACTCACCAAAGGCTTGGAAGCTAGGTGGATGCTTGGCTGCAGGGTGGGTCTGGCTCCCCACAGGCCTGGCTGCCTGTGCTCGCACAAGTGCGGGGAGAGGTGCCTCGGCTGGAGGGTGGGTGTTCCCATGGAAACCGCCGCATCCCATCTGTGGCCTCAGACAACCTGCCTTGTGCCTCTGGGTCCATGGCACTCCCACTGAGGTGCCAGGCCACGCTGGCAGAGTTTGTCCTCATGCCCGGTGTGGAGTGTGGATGATCTGTGGACTGGGATGCCCATGAGTTGCAGGGTGCTGGGAAGCCTGCCTTCTCACCTGAGGCCCTGGCTTTCTTGGATTCCAGTTGCCTGGTTCCGCCCCACCTGATTCCCAGCTGGATGACTTTGAACCAGAATCCAGCCTCTCTGAGCCTCATTTCTTCATCTTCCCGTGGCCTACCTTGTAAGGCTATTGTGGGGATTGAAAGAGATGTCCCTCTAACAGCACACAGCGCATGTGCTGGCCAAGCCCCAGCTGTGGGGCTTGTACCCAGGAGCCCAAGGAAAGGGGACAGCGGTGGTTGGCTGTCTGTGCTGCGGGCATCAGCAGGCATCTGCTATGTGGGGACAGGGTGATGAGCTTGCCGCAGGGGGTGGAGACATCACCACGGAGGTGGCAGCAGTGCCCACAGTGGGAAGAGGCTGCCATCGGGGCCCTGGGCCACGGAGTGGGGGTGGCTCCACCCCCCACCCCCGCCACAAAGCCATGGGCATCAGGCATCCTCTGAGAGCCCAGGAGAGAGACACAGCTCCACGTCTGACCTCTGGTGGTCATGGGCAGAGCTGCAGGCCGGGAGCTCCCAGCCCCTGAGGAGTCACTGCCCCAGCTGGGGCGCCCAGGGTGTTGGGGGGACGGCCAGAGCACCCCGGGGACCTCACTCCTCATGACTGGAGGTTCTGTGCTGCTTCCAAGCAGGGCTTCTCTACCCTGGGTGGATTTTGCTTCCTTTCTCCAGGTGGCATGAGGCTGAATGTTACCTGAGCCTTTGATGAGATGGGTCCAGATTTAGAACAGGGACCACTGAAAAGAAACAGAATCACTCTTGGAGGCCAAATCTCACCCCCAGCCCCAGGCCACTGGCTCATCTAAAAACAGATCAGCCCTGCTGGCCTGCTCGCTGGCACGAGGGAAAAGATGCCGTGGGCTGTGGTGAGAGGGAAGTGCTTGGCCAGGGGGGGTCCCACCTGGGCTCTGGCTGCCCGGGTGGATTCAGGAGGAACCACACGGTCCTCTGGCCAGAGCACGGTCACGTGACTGGATTGGCAGGCCACCTCCTTCAGCGCCCTCCCCGCTGGGTGACCCGTCCTCGGCTGCAGGCCCCCGCTGCCGCCCACTGCCTCCGCACGTCTGTGCCGCTCGGGTGTTTCTTGGCCGGAGAGCTACGTAGCACATCTGCTGTCTCCTCCACGAGGCTCAGAGCAGCTCCCGGGAAGGACCAAGAGGGGGATCTGGGGAGAGCCTGCAGGCGATCAGATATAATTTCCTCCTAATCATCAGAGCGAAAGGGGGACGGGAGAGGTGAGCAAGGATGTTTTTAATTCCTGCCACCCTCCCCTCCCCTCGCCTACCTCCTGGCATGTCCCCCTTGCCTTCCCAATAGCCAGTCCCCGTGATAAGACCTGAATGGTCTTCAAAAACACAATTTCTAGAGAGCCCAGGTTGGCGGCAACAGGAACCCATCCCCGAACCCCAGATCAATGTGGCGTCTTGGCAGCTCTGTCTCCCAAGCACTTTTTCCTGGTTGCATTTTGTGTTGTAATAATCGAGATGCTTTTCTGTGGCTCCCGGCGTAAATGCACCGAGTGGGAGGGGACGGGCCTGCTCTCCATTCTTCTGCCCTCATGCGTGTCTCCTTTCTTCGCCTTTGCAGAACCACACGATGAGCCAGCACGCACAGTGAGGGACCGCTCGACAGGACACCTCTCCGCAGAAGGCTTGCCGGAGACGCCGTGGGGAGGGCCATTTGAACATTACATCCAATCAAAGTGTCATTTGCAACCCAGATGTAAAACTCTAATGATTTGGCCATGAGGCGCTGCTATTATAAGCAGCTGGAAATGAATATTAATGGGAGAGATTAAAAGTATTCCATGCTCAGTATTTTTTATTGTCCTGCTACAGCTAGTGTGCTTTTAGAGTTCCTGCCGAAGACTACATTTCTAGAGTTAGAGAAACCCGCTTTTTGAGGCTATTGTCCTTTGTTCCTTCATGTATTATATTGATAGTTTTTAAAAAAGGATTAGTGTGATTTTTTTTCCTTTGCTTCTTTTTTTTTTTTTCTTTCTTGTTTTTCTTTCCCCCCCCTTTGGTTAACTACTTTTTAATTGCAATTCTAGGTAATTGTGCATTGTGATGTGATTGCTTGGCTATTGTCTGAATATTTCCTTTTAATTTTTTAATTAAAGACTAATGCTTTGATTGGATTTGCCAGTTCACCGGACAGTGATTAAAACTATGTAATGAATATAATCGGTTTCAGTGCAACTGGATGGTCTGCTTTTAAATGTGACTTAATCTGACTGCAGTTACTAGTACAGTTCAATAAAGGGAATCCATGCGATTAGCATCGGCTGCCTGGTTCTCTCCTCCCCAGCCTGGGGCTCCGTGGGGGGCTGTCGTCATCCATAGGGTGGGGACCTGCACAGGACAGACCCAGCCTCCCTTGGGAAAGAGGACACATAGTAGCCTAACACACCCAGTCTGGATCAGGTGGGCGGTGGCCACAGAAGTCAAAACAGAAGGAACCTTTAATGATGAAGTGCTCTGATAGTTTCATTTGTGGATGGGGGACCCTGAAGCTCCAGGGTAAGTGGGCTTATCCATGATGATTCCTTGTTTCTCCCCTTGGGGATGGCTTTCCCACGTTCTGGATGCAGATGGTTGAGTGGTTAACCCTTACCTGGCCAGAACGTCAGGTAGGAGTTGGATTCTAGTTGTGGCCGAGGCATGAGGACATGACAGGAACTAAGGCTAACTCTCCACCCCGTGAGGTCCAGGGCTGGGGGAGCTGCAGAGCAGACCCAGGTGGGAGCAGTACGTTCCCAATCATAGAGATCAGTGGGACGTGGGCATGCTGAGACCCATGGCCAGGGCCACACTCTAGTGGGGCAAGCGAGGTGCCTACAGCACAGCCCCCCCGCCCTGCCTCGCCCCTGTAAAAGCCAAGAGGTTTCCTGACATTTCACATCCTAGTTGCTTTGCTTTCCTCACCCCGCCCCCAGCCTTGCTGGCACCCCAGGGCCCACACAGCAAACTTAGTCTCACAAGTCCTCCCACCCTGCTGTCATGCTGGTGCCTGGGTGACTCACCAATCCGAGGCCAGGGCTTCAGAACCTGCGTGGGGAAGCCCTTCCTTGTTAACTTTTCACAAGGGGCAAGAAAATTGGTTAGTACCCTCTGCAGAGCGGAAATGAAACAGGCAGACAGATTGTGCCTAATTACAATGTAATACTAAGTCACGGGCGTGGAATTTGTAGCAATTATACCCAGCTTCTTCTGACTCCCATATCGAGGGGCTGATGGTGACCTGTCAGAGTCCCCCTTTGGGCCACCTTATGTAAGGGTCTCATGTGGGCGGGGCATTTAGTTTTATAAAACGCACATCACCCCTGCAAATCAGAGCAGACCCTAGCCAGAGCTGGGCAAAATGGAGCCGTCACCCTTAGAATTCAGGGTTCTTGCCTCCAAGAAGTCGAAGGCAGTGAACTTCGATTTTTAGTCCCCTGGAGACTTGGCCATTTACGGGGGGAGACCTCAGGGTAGGCATCCATGTTCCCCAAGCGTGGCCAGCCACAGTCCACCCCGCATCCACAGCCAGGCTTGCCTTTGAGACGGCACCAAAGGCTGTGGGCAGGACCAGCATGTCCGGGGGCTTGCCACATCACCGTCTCTGGGCCCTCTCCAGCTCCAGATTTATCCTGAACCCCATGGAGCCCAGGTGAGTCCTCGGTAAGTACCAACAGAAGATTTGATTTGACGGTTGGTGGCGTAGGGCTAAATTAGTCACTGCCCCCATTAAAAATACAGCGGGGGGTTTAAGAGCTTTTCACGCCATGTGGGAATCAGCAGCGAAGCCGGCGGATGCCTTGGGTAAGGAGAGAGGCGGCCTAGGGGACTGCGAGGTAATGAGGTTTATGGCGATGGCAAGGCAGCCAGGGAACCCCACCGACTCCCCCCTCGCCTGGGCCCATTGTTCTCTGGCTGCCTCTGCCCCCGCCCTTCTGCTCAGAACCCCTCGTGCCTTCATGTGGGGAGGGGGGCTCAATGGGGGACACGGGGGCCCTTACAGGGACTGGTGTGTGTCCCCATCAGACAGTATTGGGGTGGGGATGGTGCAGGGCCATATGCCTGTGCTTTGGGGACCAGCCAGCCCTCCCCTCTCTCCAGTCAGAGGATCTGATGCTGGGATGAGCCACTTTACCTCTGAGCCCTGAGGGACCTTGCAGCGTCACTGGGGGGGGGCTTCGAAGCCATGCTGCCCGCTGAAGGGCTGGGGACTGAAGTGGCATGGTGCTTATCAGGAAGACGATGAAGCCAGGCCTCCGGCACAGGAGGGGTCCCTTTTCAGCCTGGAAGGTACAATGGAATCAGTCTCTATGCTGGAGTGGGCAAAGTAACTGGAAGCCTAGGGTGCACTGCTGCTATGTTTGCATGTACAAATGATCAGTTTCTAGTGACTCTGTGGGCGCAGGAATTTTGCCCAGGCTAAAAAAATGGACTCGGACACCTGGGCCATAGACTCCTATCATTGGAAGCAGGTGGATAAGGGTTTTGGTTTCAACGGAGAAAGTGCCGTAAACAGTGCTCCTCCTAAGCTCACAATATGTTTATTACTTAACTTTTTCACCTTTTTTTTTATTCCCTTCTAGAATGTGCATTCTTAGGGGTGCTTTCTGTACTTAACAAACGTTTCGTAGGTAGGACCAAGACCTCAAGCCATCAGCCATCCAACCCAGCAGATATTTACTGGGGATCACTGGGGTTATAGAGATGGACAGGCGATGTGGCCCCCACCCTCATGGAGCTCACAGTCACATGACACCCCTCTAGCAGACAAGCCTGTCAGTAAATACCCAGTCACGCACAGTCCCAAACGTTATGGTGGACAAGGAGCTGTGTGGGATGGGTGAGGACCACGTCAGAGGCGGGGGAGCAGGTGACGTCAGCTGAGACCAGAGAAGGACGGGCCCCAGGGAGAAGTTTTGTGTTGAAAATGAACTGGAAGTATCCTAGGGGTCTCTATTTTACTGGGTTTCCATTTCAGGTAGTTTGAAACAAGCCCAGAGAAATTCAGAGTCTTTTCCAAGGTCATACAATTCAGGATAGAATTGAGACTATAATCTGGGTGTCCTGCCTTCTAGCCTCAGTGTCTGATTTCCTCTGTGGCCACCTTCTATTTGTTGAAGGGCAAAGTGAATAATAACTATTATTATTATGAATAAAATGGCATACTGTGTAGGGAAGACTGCTAGCTCTCTTCCTTTTCCTTAATAAATTAACTGATTTTTATCTGAGCAAATGTTACCTTGGAGAGGGTCAGACTATATACCCTACCACTCCTAGAAGTTAGGTGTGTCCATTAGCTGTTGGAAGCTACACTTGTTCTGACAGTGGGATATAAATAGAAGCAGTATGTGTAAATTCTAAGAATCTTCCTTAAGCGAAATGAGCTCATCCCTTTCCCTTCCTGATGGCTGGAATGTAGATGCAATAGCTGGAGCTCCAGAAGCCTCTTTGAACCACAAGGTAACCTGGAAACGGAAGACACATATGGATTGAGGAACAGTTTAGCAGGAGCCTGGGTCTCCAACTGTGCCAAATGCCTACTAGCTCTGTCCTGCTTCCCAACAGGTTTCTTGAACTTGAAAGAAATGAACTTTCTTATTTAAGCCATTAATATTTGTTTTTTTTTCTATTATAATGAATCAGTTCTTAACTACTACAAATTAAAATATATACATATGTGGCTTCCAAATAAGAGCAAATTTACAAGGTTTAAGGAATGGGTATGGGATGGTTAAAAATATCTAAAGGTTAAGAGATATACTTTAATGACATACTGTGATTGATATCTATTTGGCCAATAAGTACATTGTGTTGGGCTAATCTGGGCTGGTCTAGGCTTAGCATGGCTGATCTGAGCAGGGTTGGTTGGCTGTTGTTACTGTAGGATGGCCTTGGCTGGGATGACTGGGACACATTTAGGGCAGTCAGAGCATGTTCTCATGGCATTGGCAAAGGGCAAGAACAGAACAAGAAGTGGTCTTCAAGCTTCTGCTTGTGTGCACCATGTTTGCTCATGTTCCATTGACAAAAGGAAGTCACATGGCCAAACTTAGACTCAAGGTCGGGGAAATACACTTCATTTTCTCATGGGAGGAGCTGCAAAAACTCAGGAGAAAGAGCTAGACTCAGGGAAGGATGGAGATTTAGGGTCATTCCTATAAGTACTCATTACCACAGAGCTGAAAGGCCTCCTTCACTTCCTCCCAAGGCAAAGCCTGGTAATTCATGGCTGCCATCTGTGACCACAGTTTTGGAAATGGGCAAATTGCGGTGGTCCAACGTAGCCTTGATGGGTTGGCCCTGGCTTTCAGAAAAGAGAGACACCCTCAAAAGATGGGTCTCTCAAATGCTTGTTGGCTGTCAAAGCATTCAAAGGTTCACGGGGCCACTGTTCTTACAATTTACAGTTGAATTTGGTTCACTCAGGCTTCCTAGGAGACTGACCAAGGATTATACACTCTGCATGGCACTCTCCATTTCACGGAATGGAAGAAAACTCACAACACTCAACAGAGACTGAGCATTTACAACACGGTCTTGCTCAGTCTCTCTCTAGAAAGTTCAACCCTGCCTGTGCCTGTGAGAACTGAGAACAAGCAAGGTTTGGCAAATGGCACTAATGACTACCACGAATGTCCTCCTCTGTCCCCATCCTTCACTACAATCTGAGGGCAGCAGCTGACTCTTCCTACATCTGGGTATATCCAGCAACCTACACAGGACCTGGAGGGGATAAATATTTACTGAATGTATGCAGAAATTGCGAAAGTGAATAAATGACATAAATGAATAAACAACACTTAAAAAGGCCTAGGGGAAGAGAAGCGTGTAAGTGAAGCCACCATGGACCCTGGAACTCTGCATTCGACCCTCATCTCGATCACTTATTAGCTGTGTGAGCTCAAGCAGGGAACTTAACTTCTCTGAGACTCAGAGTTTTCAATGGCAAAATGGGGCAGATAGCAAATAGCCTTAGGTCACGAACTAATGTGAAATTGAAAGGAGAGGAGAATGACGATGACTTTAAAATCTACCACGTGAGCATCCACTCTGTGCCCGGCATTATTACTAAGCACCGGCACAGGTATTAATCATTCAATCCACACAACATTATCACGTGGGTACTGTTATCTCCTCCTTACAGAGGAAACCGAGGCAGAGAGCCTAAGTCACTTGCTAGCTCCCATTCTCACCAGGGCAGTCTGGCTCCAGAGCCCTGTTTTCAGCCCCAGAAGCACTTCAGCAGAGCGAGCGGGAATGGTGGCACCTCGTACCCTCATCCCTGGGGCGGATTCTGGGTGTTGGTCCACCTGGGTCTGCCTCTGCCTGGATAGACCTCGCCAGCTCCGGCGGAGTCGGACTCGGCTGGTCGCGGCGCGTGGGGTGTGCTCGCGCCGGGTCCAGGATCTGCTCTGGGGGACGCGGCGGCTCGGCCCGCCCCCTCCCTCCCCCGATCCCTGATTGGCCAGACTGGGCTCCAGCCCCGCCCACCCGGCGTCCGCCTCGGGCCGCGCGCTGAGCGCGAGCGGTGCGCTGTGAACTTATTTGTAGAGTTATTAATTACTGAAGGGCGCAAACCGTGCTTCTGTGCATAAAAATATGTTTGAGCAGTTTCTACTTAAACTTTAAAGAGAACGTTAATCAATTTTATCTTAACAAAATGACCTTAAGCAGGGAAAAAAAAATTGGTGTTATTTGCCCAAACAGGCAAATTAATTTCTCTCTCTTGAGGAATCTGAGAAGTTTCCAGAAATAGCTATGCATAATTTACACCTGCCCTGGCCGCTCCTAGTTTAACGCCAAGCCCAGTCACGGGCCCTATCCAGCCCCAGGCCCAGAAAGAACAAAAACAGATCCTTGCAAAGGCCCTGTCCTGCCGGTGCCATCAGTCTGCTCCCCAGCCCACCCCTTTCATGATCTTGGGAAACGGCGCGGAGGATAGAGGGCAAGGTAGGCTTTGAGGGACCAGCCCAGCCTGGATCAAGGTCCCTGGGAGGAGAGGGACAGCTCCCTAGTGGACGGCATGGGAATTCTTGGGTGACTTAGGGCATGGGAATTCTTGGGTGACTTAGGAAGGGTCTCCAGCAACACACCATCCCCCAACCTTCCCTTCCTTACCGCTCTCTACCGCCCACCTCTGCACCCTTGAGGGATTCCCAGGATGGCAGTCTCTAGAACATTCAGCTGAGCCCGTGTTGTAGACCAAATCCCTACCCCACAACCCAGACATCTGCTGCACTTATGTGGAGGGCGGGCCGAAGGGGTCTGCCTGGAGTCTGGGCTTAGAGGCAGGGCCCTGGGGCCCCTGGAGCTGTGGTCAGTTTCCAGACCTGCCTTTAGCGGAAGTGTGAGTTTGGGCGGGCCATTCAGCCTCCCTGGACCTGGGTGGCCCATCTGAATATGGAGACTGTGCTCCTTGTAAGTTGCTGTGGAGATGGAGGGAGGATCCTGGAAGGTTTGCTTCCGGGGGCAATGTTTTGTCTTTCGTCTCTGCTGTATTCCCAGCACCTAAAACAGTGCCTGAGCATAGCTGATGCGCCATGAATACTTACCGACTTAATGAGTGGATTAAAAGTGCAGAACCCAGTACAGCCACACCCCCCCCCCCTTATCTTCAGGGTATATATTCCAAGACCCACCCAGTGGATGCCTGAAATCAAGAATAGTACTGAACCCGATATATTCTAGGTTTTCTCCTGTACGTACAAAGCTATGACAAATCTTAATTTATAAATTAAGCACAGTAAGAGATTAACAGCAACTAATAAAATAGGACAATGGTAATGATGTAACTAATAAAAGTTATGTGAATGTGGCCTTTCTCTCTCAGAATATCTTATTACATTATGCTCAGGCCTCTTCTTGTGAGGGGATAAAATGCCGAGGTGATGAGATGAAGGGAGGTGAATGACGTAGGCATTCTGACCTAGCGTTAGGCTACCTGACTGTGCTTCCAGAACAGTCCACCGACCACAGGTAACTCAAACTAGGGAAAGAGAAACCACGGATGGGGCAGAGGGAGGGGGAGACGAGGGAGGGAGTGGGGACTACTGCGGTTGTCTCATTATTGTTACTAGTAGTTTTCTTGCAGCAGGAATTTTTTAAATTTCCCAAATATAAAATTAGGACATAATAAAATTGTTTTTCGGCCTACACTTGCCTGCTCTGCTCATCACACCCTGAAGATTCTGATAGGATCAGCTGGAGGGGAAGATTCCCTTCCACCAGGCCCTTCAAAATCACCATCTTGCATCTTGTAAGGGCTCAGTGCATATTTGTTGAGTGGGTGGCTGGGAGCGGGCAGCAGGAGCCACAGACTCAGGGCCGGGAGGGAGGACGGGGCAGGCCAGGTTAACAAGTGAAATGAGAGGTGTGGCGGGGGGTGGGGGGGAGGAGGGGGCCCGGGTGATGGGCTGGGCCCTCAAGGTCCTCCTCAAGGAGGTCCAGCTGCTTGCGGCCCTGCGAGAATGCACACACAGGTTGCTGAGACGTTCTGGTCTTTCAGGAGACAGAAATCCAGCTTTTATTGTGAAAACATCTCAGGTTTTTTTTCCTGCTGGTAATTACTTTAGAGTTTAATCTAAAAAAGCACAAACCCCCACAAAATCCAGGTGTGCCAAGGAAAACATTTCCGGAGGCTGCCTTTGGTTGCGGGGCCACAAGTTGGAGGACTTGTGAGGTCACCTGGGACGATGCCACAGGGGCTGCATCTTTGGGCACCAAATAAGAGAGAGGGGAGCGTTCAACCATCACCGTTTTAGATCACAGAGAGACTGAGCAGCCAGAAGGAGCCGAGCAACTGGCTCTGGGGCTGGGGGATTTTTCCCCTCTCCTGGGTTGTGGGCTGTAGGTGGAATTAGAAGGACGCACCCTGCTTCTCTCCGTACCAGATTGATTTGTCTGTTTTCCTTTCTAATGTGAGGGCCTGGAGACAGCAAGAGCTGGATTCTCAGTCTTCTCTCTGCCTCAGTTTCCTCATCTGTAAGACAGGGATACATAAGCTCTCCTGGAGCTGTGAGAGATCTGATGAAATGACAGAGTTCCTGGCTGGCATGTGTAAGGTGAGCGTAAAAATGGGTGATTGGGGCACCTGGGTGGCTCAGTGGGTTAAGCCTCTGCCTTTGGCTTGGATCATGGTCTCAGGGGCCTGGGATCAAGCCTGGCATCTCTGCTCAGTGGGGAGCCTGCTTCCTCCTCTCTCTCTGCCTGCCTCTCTGCCTACTTGTGATCTCTGTCTGTCAAATAAATAAATAAAATCTTTTTTTAAAAAGTGGGTGATCATCTCATTCCTATGGATAGGCTGAGTGCTTCTGAGACAGGAACACTCTCAAAGAAGGAGCGAGGCCGTGTGGAAACTAGTTTCTGTCACTGAATTTCCGAGGGATGATCTGGCTGCTGATTTGGAACTGATGACCCCAGAAACAGGGAATTTCAGAGCTCTGGGTTGATAGCCCCTGCTTCATAACAGCACACATGGACTGGGGCCTGGCTGTGTGCTTCTCATGCACGGCTGCAAGCCCTGGGCTGGGAGTCCACGCTCTCCTCTGACACCATCTCCCCGGGTGACTTTGGGCACATTCCTTCCCTACCCTGGCCTCAGTTTTCCCATCTATAAAATGAGAGTATTGAATCAGAAGCTCTAGAAGTTGATCTTGGCTTTAGAGCTCCCCGTGCTTCTGGGGCTCCCTTGGGAGGCCTGAGGCCTTGAGCAGGGCTCAAGGATGGCTTCTAAAGCTATAAATGGGGACAAAGATGCTTCTACCCGAGGCCAAGGAGAGGATCTGGGGACACGTTCACTTGGCAGTGCTTTGCACCAAGGGACAGCTTTATTAGCTGATGGTTCTTCAAGTCCCATGGAAATAAGGGGAGAAAATCAGCTCAGAGAACATGAAGAGGAAGTTACACTGGACCTTCTGTCCTCTTAACAAAGTAGAACACAATTTTCCCCATTGTAGGAAAGCTTCTTTCCTGGCACCCTGAGGGTTTCTGGCTGGGCTCCTGGCTCTGCCCTGCACTCTGGCCACTGTGTCTCCAGGTATTGTGGGTTTGTGCTACCTCTTGGCATCTCTGCAATCTTGTTCTTCCTTCTCCTGAGCCCAAATAGAGCCTACAGCTTCTTCACGGCTTACCTTGGACGCCTCCACTAACCACCCCTCAGGCACCTGCCTGGATTTACCCCCGCTCCTAAATCCCCACAACAGCCAGAGAAGTGGAGGGCACATGAGTGTGGCTTCGCAGTCCTGACTGTTATTCCTCATTTTCTTTATTCTTGTTTTGCAGTGGGGGACGATGGGACTGGGCTCTATCAGTGATAAAGCTGAGATGGGAAACCAGGTGATCTGATCTAAGGCTCAGCTCTAGCCAGACACCATGTGGGTGCTTAACATAAAAGGATTCTTTAAAAATACAATGATTAGGGGTGCCCTGGTGGCTCAGTGAGTTAAAGCCTCTGCCTTCGGCTTGGGTCATGATCTCAAGGTCCTGGGATCGAGCCCCACATCAGGCTCTCTGCTCAGCAGGGAGCCTGCTTCCCTTCCTCTCTCTCTGCCTGCCTCTCTGTCTACTTGTGATCTCTGTCAAATAAATAAATAAAATCTTTAAAAAATACAGTGATTAAATAAAAATAGAAAAAATGTTTAAAGTATTCATTCAAAAGGATATAAAATAAAAATTATTAAAATAATCAACTATTCTCGTATTTTCCAACCTCATTTCTTCTGGAGCTGATCTGTGCACATGAAATCATACATTGGTATATATATCTCTATTCTTTCTTTCACAAAATCATGGTATTGGGCACATTGTCTTCCGAGACATTTTTCATTCCTTTATCAATATACTATCCTTTCTCTTCATGTTAGCACATGCAGATCTCATTCTTTTGGGGGAAGTTTTTTGATTACACGTTCAGTTTCCTAAATAGTTATAAATTATCTATAAGGCTATTCAAATGATCTATTTCATATTGGGTGTGTTGTGGTCATCTGTGTTTTTCAAGGAATTGATTCACTTGATCTAATTTGTAAAACATGTTTGTGTGTGTATGTGTGTGTGTGTGTGTGTGTGTGTGTGTAGGGTTCCTTAGTATATGTTGGATGTCTGTAGGATCTCTAGTGATAACCTATTTGATTCCTCATATTGGTACACTGGGTCTTCTGTTTTCCTTTGTCACTCTGGTTAGAGGTTCATCAATTTTGTTGATCCTTTCAAAAAACCAACTCTATCTTTCACCATTTTTCTCTGTTGACTTTCTCTTTTTAATCTCCTTCCTTTCTGCTCTTATTTCCTTCCTTCTGGTCACTTTAGACTCTGTTTGTTCTTGTTTTTCTTGATAATTGAGATGGAAGCTTAGAGTAATGATTTGAGACTTTCCCTCTTTTCTAATATATATGCTCAGTGCTATAAGTTTCCCTCTTAGTACTGCTTTGGCTGTGTTCCCTGATTTTTGTTTTTTTCATTTCCATTCAGTTGAATGTATTTTTTAAATTTCTCAAGACTTCCTTTTTAACCTGGGGATTATTTGGAAGTGTTGTTTACTTTTCAAATGCTTGGGGATTTCCCTGTTATGTTTTTGTTATTGATTTCTGGCTTGACTCCATTGTGATTGGAGAACACACTCTGTAATTTGTTATTTTCAACTTGTTGAAATGTGTTTTATGGCCCATAATATGGTTTATCCTAGTATCTGTTCCATGAGCATTTGAAAATAGTGTGTATTCTGCAACATTTTATGGAGTGTTTTATAAATGTCTGTTAGGTCCTTTTGGTTGATGGTGTAGTTGAGTCCTACATGACGACTTTCTGTCTAGTTGTTCTATCAATTATTGAGAGAATGTTGAAGTAGCCCAATATAATTGTGGACATGTCTATTTCTGCTTTTGGTTCTATTCGTTTTGCTTCACATACTTTGCAGCTCTGTTGTTTGGTAAATACACACACTTAAGATTCTTTGTTTTAATAGCAGAGTGGATTGATCATTAAATTATCATGGAATACCTCTCTCTGTTTCTGATAAATTTCTTTGCCCTCAAAACTGCTTTATGTAATATTAATATAGCGACTTATGTTTTCTTTTGATTAATGTTTGTATCATATATCTTTTTCCATCTTTTTACTTTCAACCTGTTTATGTCATTCTTGAAATGAGCTTCTAGTAGACAGCATGTGGTTGAATCATTTGGCTGCAACATTTTCCTTTTAACTGAAGTATTATATCATTTACAGTTAATGTAATTGTTTATGACGTTTGCCTTTTTGTTCCCCCGTGTGCTCTGTTTTTCATTTTTCTGATTTCTTTTTCTTGCCTTCCTACCTTCAATATTTTTTTTAAAGAATTTCATTTTGGTTTACATATGGTAATTTTGTATATCTATCCTTGGATAGTTTTTAAAGTAGTGACTCTAGGCATAACTGTAGATTTACAAAGGTCATTAAATCAACTGGTGTCATCATTTTACCAGTTCAGTGATGTATAGTGATGTATAGAAACCTTACCTCCCTTTATGCCCTTTATCATTTTGTTTATAATTGTCTTAAATCTTTTTTTGCATACATTTAGAACCATATCAGACAACACCAAAATTTGCTTCAATCAGTAAGTATAATTTAGACAATTCAAAGGAATAAGGAAAATGTATTTTTTATTCATATTTTTACTTATGTGTTGCCAGATCCTTCCTCATGTCCCAGGATTCTTTTTTTTTTTTTTTTTTTTTTTAATTACTTCTTTAAAGAGTTTCCTTTGGTCATTCTCTTAGGGTAGCTTGGCTGGCTACCAATTTTAGCTTTTTTCATCTAAGTATATCTGGATTTCCTCTTCCTATATCCCTGAAGAATATTTTCACTGGATATAGGATTCTGGGGTGACAGTTCTTTTCTTTTAGAACCTAAAAACTGTTATGCCACTTTCTTCTGACCTTTATGATTTCTGATGAGAAATCCAGTTTTTTTTTTTAAAGATTTTATTCATCTACCTGACAGAGATCATGAGTAGGCAGAGAGGCAGGCAGAGAGAGAGGGGGAAGCAGGCCCCCCGCTGAGCAGAGAGCCCGATGTGGGGCCCGATCCCAGGACCCTGGGATCATGACCCAAGCTGAAGGCAGAGGCTTTAACCCACTGAGCCACCCAGGTGCCCCGAGAAATCCAGTTTTATTCAAATTCTTTCCCCTATGTAAGTAAAATGTTCCTGTCTTACTGCATTCCAGATTTCTCCTTTGTCTTAATTTTTAGAAATTTGGCTATAATGTGTCTTGGTGTGGATTTCCTTGGGTTTATCCTATTTTAGATTTGTTCAGCCTCTTGAATCTGTAGGCTCATATATATACTTGTGAAATTTCAGATTTTTTTTCAGCCAAATATTTTTAGACCCTACTCCCTTTCTCCTCTTCTTTCCAGATTTTGATAACACCAATGTTAGATCTTTTGTTATAATCCCAGAGGTCTCTAAGGCTCTATTCTTTTTTTCCCCCCCAAATTTTTGGTTCAGACCGAATAATTTTTATTGCTGTACATTCCAGCTCACTATTTTCCCCCTTGCCATTTCCATTCCATTATTGAGCCCATTGATTGAATGCTTTATTTCACTTATTGTATTTCTCAGTTCTAAAATTTCTCCACTTAGTTTTTCTTTATATCTTTGATTTCCTTGCTAAGACATTCTACTTTATTCATTTATTTAAAGCAGATTGTAAGTGCACACTAAAGCAGATAATTCTAATATCTCTGTCATTTTAATTTTCCATCTATTGATTCTCTTTTTTCATCCTGTTTGGGGTCTTCCTAGTTCTTGGTAGGACAACTGATTCTTATTGAAGTGTCTGTATTTTGTATATTAAGTAATGAGACTCTGAATCTTATTTAAGTCTTCTCTCTTAGCTGCCTTCCTCTGATACTGCCTCAGCAGGGGAAGGTGGAAGTGTGTGTCACTGCCTCATTAATGCCAGGTGGGATTGGAATGCCAAGTTCCCCACTTCATCTTTATTGACACCTGCGGGGGTTCTTTATTACAGAGGGTGAGGGTAGAGATCTGGCTCCCCACTAGGTGTGCAATGATACCTCTGAATGGAAAGGGTAGGAGTATCTAGTTACTTCTAGTTGCTTCCTGTGTAGTCTCCACTGGTAACACAAGAGTGGGTGGCCTTGTTACCAATGAGTAGGACACAAGTCCTGCCTCCCCAGGTGGCCTCCTCTGATACCACCCCAGTGGGAAGGGAGGGTGCAGAGTGTCTCAGTTCTGCTGGCTGGGCAGTGGAAGTCCAGGTGCCCCCAGTACCGTAGAGGAGGGCTTTGTTACTGGACAGTAAGGATGAAAATCTGACTTCCTACTCAGCTTTCTCTGGTTCCCTACCTGATCAGGAGCACCAGGGAGTGTCACTATTGACTGGTGAGGGTTGAAGCTTGACCCCAGACTATGGGGGTGGGGCCACAGTTTTTTTCCATGGTGTTTAGCTTGGAGTAGAGCAGCTGTTGTTTAAAAGCGTTCTAACAGGCTGCCCCTTTACTGATTCTTTCACTATGGAGGCCAAGCTTTTGTTGGGAGGCTTTTCTTGTGCCTATCAGTGTTTCCTGGTCTCTGGCTTTTTCCAGCTCCAAGTCTGGGATATATGAAGCAGAAAGAAAACCCTGTGAGTTCCCCATCACGTTGTTCCTCAGGTCCTGAGGTCCCTAGCCAGTGTGCCTTTGTCACCTTTCTGATTCTTCCTATTTTTAAAATATAAATGTCCACGGATTTTGTTGTCATTGTTGTACTTAGGAGAAATAAGGAAAATACGTTTTCACCACCCTGCTGGGAGTCTCACCAGTTCTATTTCTTTTATCATGGCCACAATGGATCCCATTAGAAAAACAAATGATAATGGATTGAACTGACCTCCTTTTGTCATTGGGCATTTCTGTTGTTTTGAGCCTTTGTGTCATAAACAGTGCTACCATGAACACTTTGATACACAGGTCTCTGTGCCTTTGTAGGAGTATATGACAATTCTGGAATGTGGTGGCTGAGCAGATTGGATTTCATTTGGTAAGCTGGTTCCGTCTGTAAGACTTGGGTGGGGAACAGACAGAAGGTCAGGGAGAGAACAGGAGTGAGTGGTGGTGGGGGACTGGGACCGATCATCCAGGGGACCACTCCAGTTTATGTCAGGGGTGTTGCCCAGGTCTCTGGCAAACTCCTAGCGGGTCCTGGATCAGCCTGCTCCTGCTGTCTGGGAGGCACTAACCTCTGACTGCCATCTTTCCCTGAGGTCGGTTTTGGAGACTATGCAACCTTCTCTTCTTGCCCATGGCTCTGATAAGGGCCGAAGGGTGTCCTCCTTCATGGTGCTTCCTTCCCATCATGATGGACCTCCCCTGACCGCACCATGCGGCACACAGCACGCTCCCTACCCAGCCTCTCCTTTGGCACTCTACCGTGTGGGAAGGCCTGTTCAGCAAAGTGAAGTGACTTATCCAAGGTCACACACCAGGGAGGGAAGACACAGAGCTCAGTTGCTGGGGGCCTGGATCTTCTGAAGTCAGCAGAAGAGTTCCGGTCCAAAGTAACATTCTGGAATGAGCATGTAGAGGGGCGGCACCTGCACATGCCTGGTCACCGGCAAAGGCTTGCACAGGAAGTTGGAGCTGGAAGGGATTACTCTGGGTCCTGGCAAATCCAAGAGGGCTCCTGCTGGACTAGGTTACACAGCAGTGCAATATCAGAGAAGGGAATAGGACCAGTCCACTCTCGCTAGGGGCCTGTAAACAGTATTTATTATTAGAGGCAAATGTTTTCTAGCAGCTATGACAAAGACAGGCAGGCGTGCAGAGACGAACAGCCCAGACGCCGCCAGATGCACATGCACGCACATGAGCACACACCCACAGAAGCAGCCACTAGGCAGATACAGAGGCTGCCTACTCGGACACACACACACACACACACACACACACAGGTGGAGACAGCGCCCCCCTCCCCGACACACATGCACACACATGCATGAACGACACACACCCACACAGCAGCATATGGAGCAACCCTTCCTTCCCCTCTGGTTTCCAGGAGGCTCAGTGGGGGGTGCGAGTTCCACATCTGACTTTCCTTGTGTTCGTTAGACGCTCGGTGTAATTAAATGTTACATTGAATAATCCAGCGCGGGCTCAGTGGTGGCAGAAGCAGCTATGGTGGGCCAGGGGCCGAGGGGCCTGGAGCCTAGCTCAGTCCTGCACCTTTCCTGCCCGCCATTCTCCAGCCGCCCCCTTGCCCAGGACTCCAGAGCGGAGGCATCCTTGGTCAGAACTTGGTCAGAACTTGAGGGGGGGATGGAGGCTGGACGGTGGTCTGGGGAGACCCCTGTGCTGTCCTGTGGCTTGGGAGTCACTCCTGCAGGGGTGAAATGCCCACCTGGGTCTCGGGGGCAGAGGAAGGCATCTGAGTGCTGGGGAGCCCGTCTATCCAGCAGAATGGCCACAGTACTCACCCCTTCTAGGCAGGGGAGGCAAGAAGTCCTCCCACTTGGCCCTCTCTCTGTTCTTTAAAATGGGTCTGCGACTTCCTCTGGCCTCTGGGGAAGGCAGCCCAGTATGGTGGTGACAGGCCATCTGCGTGGATACCACTTGCCAGCTATGGGACTTGGGGCGAGTTACTTCATCTCTGTGTGCTCGGTGTCCTCGTGGGTAAACTAGGGCTAACAGGCGGACTCATCTCCTGGGACTGCTGGGGGATCAAATAGGTCCCCAAAACAGTATCTGCTCAGAAACACTAGCAGCTACCCAGCCCGGCCTGGCGGTTAACCATCCCCTGCAGATGAGGTCTTGCCCCACAGAGCTGGCCTGGGCTGTGTCTCCTCATGTGCCAAGGGGAAGGTCTTGGGTCCAGGGCAGTGACATCACTCTGTAGTCACAGTCTCCCTCTGTCCCCAGACTCCCTCATCTATGGACGGGGGTTGCCACTCACTCTGGCCTTGCAGGGCGGCGAGGATGGAATGGGCTACTGCAGGGGAAAGACTGTGCCAAACTGCTGGGTGCTGTGAGCGAGGGCAGCTCGGCCTCCTCTTCCCCACCACTCTTATGGAGGCCTCCCTTTGGGATCTGAGCCATAACCTCCTCTCCTCTAAAGCCTGCTCCGAGGAGCACAGAGATGGGGCTGCCAGTCGGCTCAAAGCCCATCCAGGCCCCTCTGTGCAGGTCGCCTACCCCAGGAGTGAGGACCTGGTGGAAAGAACCCCAGAGTCCTTGACCTAGGCTCAGCTGGGGCCGGGGCATCCAGAATAATGTCACCCTGCACAGACTTTCCATCGTGGACTCTGAAGCAGGTGCCAGCCCCTGGGCTGTGTCAGCTGGACAGTGGGTGGGGTAGGTTGAGGCTAAGCCACTCAGAAGGTGTTGGGGCCCCTGCCAGCTCCAGGGCCACCCATGACTGGGTAAGAGCTCTCAGTCCAGTGCTCAGACAGGGCCGACTCCCATCTGCTACCCGTGCACCTGGCTCCCAGAGGTGGGGAGGCCAGGGCTGGGGCCGAGCCCCTTTGTCTGCACACATACACATACACCGCCGTGCGCCTGAACTTCCATGAACCCACAGGCACAGGCGCGCCTGAAGAGTAGCCAGGACTCGCCTCTGTGGTTTCTTGGAGTCTCATGTGCAAACCCAGATGGCCCCGCATGGGGACATGGTCAAGCGCACGCACGCCCAGAGAGATGCAGATGGACCCGAGCTTGCTAGACACACACAACTGTGTGCATACATGCAAGGCACACACATAGCATGGAGAGACCTCCTGCTGCTGGGACATTTCCTTGCTCCAGGGAGACATGCTGCCATGTCCCCCATGCCATCTGATCTGCCTAGTTCTCCGTCACCTCCATTTTATGGGGTCTCAGAGAGGCTAAGTAGACGCCCAAAGCCACAGAGCTCCTGAATAGCCCAGCTGGGTGGGATCGCCCTGATTCCCAGGCCGGGCTAGCTGTGGCTGCTCTCCAGGAGGTCTCCTGGCCTGCCTCCCCCTGGTGCCTTGAGCCTCAGGCTGGAGAAGGGGGTGCCTGCAGGAAGAAACTGCGACTTTAGAAGGATGTTTTAAATATGGAGCGCGCCCTCGTTCCTCCCCCATCACCCAGGACTCTGAGCTGTGCAAAGCCAGCTCGTGAATATTCAGGACCCCAAAGACACTGTTCTCTGTTTCTTCTCCTGCTCCTCGTTTTGTGCTGAGTCTTAAGTGAAATTGATCTTTTTTTTTTTTTTTTAAGGAAAGAGAAATCTGTCTTTTGTTCTCCTGCTCCCCCAGGGGCCCCTCTCAGAAGAGGAGGCCCCCCGCCCGGTTTAAGGGGCACGCCTCAGAACCAATCGCTGCCTGGCACAGTTCCCTGGGCGCTGGGCTCGGGCCCGATGCCATGCGAGCAGATGGCCGTGATTGTTGGCAACCCGGAGACCCTGCAGGAGACTCGCGTATGGGTGTTTACAGCATCCTGGTCCCGCGGAGAGCATCAAAATGGCAGACCAAGTGGCGCCTGGCCCACCCGGGGCGGGGGAAGGGGAGTGCACAATCCCGAAAAAGGATAAGGAGCCCCCTTCTTCTCCCAAGGAGTGTGCTGCCCAGCGCCAGCACCCAGCACCCAACAGTGTGTCTGCGGCAAGGAACAGCAAAACCTGATTCTAGGAAGGCCACCCTCCCCACTTCTCCACCCCTTTCTTTCACCTCCAAGCCCCCTTTCTGTAGCTCTCCAAGCTCTGTCTCCCTCTTCCCTGAGCTGGACCACAGGAAAGTTCTGCGTTCATCCAGAAGACAGCTGTGAGCACCTACTATGTGACAAAGAGTGAGGAGGAAGACAGAGGCCCTCAAAGCCTCTTTCCTTTCCTTCAAAGCCCCCACCAGCTCATATTTAGAAAGGTGTGTGCTGAACAAATGCCTACTTCCATCATCAGACTGAGCTCCACTAGGTGGCGGGGTCCTGGAACATAGTAGGTGCTCAATAAATCTTTTTGACTGATTGAGGGGATCCTGTCCTTACAGAGATTACAATCCAGTGGGAAATCTCTCCCTCTCGCTCCCTCCCTTCCACCCTTGTTGGGTCCTTTGCCATATTTTGCTTCCCAGTTACACTGATGTCCCCTGAGGGCAGGGGCCATAGCCTTTGTCTCCCTAAGAAGGTGGCCACATAGTGGCTCTCGTTATGCAGATCATGTGGCTAAGACGGAAATGCAGTTACTTCCAGAGCCACATAAACAGGCCCAGAAGGCAATTCCCAGAGAAGATCTTCAAGATCCAGCCCTGTTATTCTGTTGCCTACAGCCCACGGAGGGGAGCCTCCCATTTCCAGAGACAGCCCTGCAAAGCTCTTCAGTGTCTGCCTTGCATCTGACCTTTTTCCCTTCTCATTCATTTAAATATATGTATTGAGCGCCTATCAGGTGCCGAGTCCTGTCCAGGGCCTGAGGATAGACAGTGAATAAAATTCACAGTTGCTGTGTCATAAAATACACAGGAGCTGACCTTCTCTTGGTGGGTTGAGTGGAGACAAAGGGCAAATGAACAGGTGAATCTGTTACGTGTGTGCGAGAAGCAGAATTATGAAGAAGGACAAAGCAGGGCATGGCGAAGGGAGAGCTGGGAACGGGAAGAAATGGCTTCTCTAACACTGGAGCAGAGATCTGAATGAAATGAGAGTGACTGTGTGGCCATCCTGGAGAAGAACATCCTCGATGGAGGGAACAGCTCATGCAAAGACTGAGAGAGGAATGGACTTCAGTCACTGAAACAAGAAGGGATCATGACTTCCAGCACCCAGGGCTCCTGGCTGGCTCATGGGAGGGGTGAGCCAGGCAGGAGAGTGATTGCAAATGCACGTGACACCAGATCTGTGTTACTGAGGTGATAGGGAGGGGTGAGGTCTGTGGCAGGCGCAGCAGGCCTGCAGGAAACAGCAAGCTGGTGACACGGAAATGCAAGCCTGGAACAGCCAGAGTTTCTCACGTTTCAAGCAAAGCAAAAATCTTTGTCTTTTAAAATGTGAAATCTTCCAACTTTGAAGTGTTGGAAGCTAATTTGAAAATATTTTAAAAAATCCTGCTCATGCCAAATAACACTCAGTTACAGGCCAGATCCAGCCTGTAAGCAACTGGCTGGCAGCTCTGGATTCAGTTCTCTGTGGGGTTTCTACTGGGAATGATTCTGAATCATGGGTCCTCACCCCAGGGGGCCGTCAGATGGAGTGCTGAGGTGTTCAGGGGGTGAGGCTCTGGGCAAGACCAGTGGGTCCTTCAGTTCTGATTTAAGAGCCTGCAGGGCCTGGAGAGCCAGTTCAAACTCTCCTGTCCCAGGCCAGCCCCAGGGGGAGCAGAGGCTGGCAGAGAGGCGGGGAGCTATGTTCTGCTCCCAGCGTGGGATCTCTGCCTCGTCCACTGGCCCACTTTTTCTGGCGGTCCACCAGCCATCCGAATGCAGCCCTGCCTGAGAATGTGAGGCTGGAGGGGCCTTTTGTTCTAGCTCTGTTGGGGCGCTTGCTGAAGCCTGGACCCCCCATCAGAGCCCCACTTGCTCCTGGCAAGCTAGGGAGAAGAGGCAGGGACTGCCCCCATGGTCCCGCCTCACCGGGAGACTGATTTTCTCTGCGCAGCTTCCTTAGGAGGGATCGCACATCGATAGACACTTGGTCCGGCCTTCAGAGTCCCCTGCCGAAAGCCCCCCGTTAATGCTAATGGAAGGCCTGCTGCTCGGCCACGGCACCCTGCTGGAAAGAGGCCTTGGGATGCCCACCTGCAAACATGACCTTTTTCTGTGTAAGAGACAAGATTTCAAAATCAATCTGGCCTGTGGGGCCTGCCCATCCTTGCCACACGCGCTGGTCGGGGAAGAGGCCACATGCCCCAGGACAGGCGGGTCAATACTGAGTCCGGAGGAGCCTGGCGGGCCAGGCCAGCACACCTGGGAGGTCATGGTCTTGCCCCACTGCTGGAGTATCTCTCCGAAAAGCCCTGGGGGAATACTGCATGTCTTAGCTCGGTCCTCCCCTGCCCAGCTAGAACCAGTGCAGCAAGAAGGGCAAACACTCGCACACACAGCCAAGTTCCGGCCACGCTACAGAAACTCCCCTGCGCTCGTTCTCAGCAGACTAGCATCGTAGCCACGACGATCACCTGCATTTCACACGTGGGGAAACTGAAGCCAGAGAGGTTTCAAACCTTGCTCACGTCAAAGCAATGCACGCGGGTGGTCGTGGTGCTGAGATGAGAACCCAGGGCCCTAGCTTATATCTGAAATGCATCCCAGCCCTCCCTCACTGCTCAGCCAACACTCGCTCTGTGTCCTGCCTGTGCAGAGGGCACCAGAGAGGTGAGTTCTATATAAGTCCTCCCCACAGGATAACCCTCTCAAGAGGAGGGGATGCCACAAGTCAGAGCAGGTGGGATGGAGGTCTGGAGAAGGAAGGGCTGACCTGGCCTGCAGGCTGATGGGGAGCAGTCAATCAGGGAGGACTTCCTGGAGTAGGGGGTCTCTGAACAGAGCAGCAGGTGCCCCAGTCCGTCTGCATGTGTTTGGAGCAGGCTCTTGGACACTCATCATTCCTGTACACGTGTGTGCATGTCAGTCCTGAGAGTCAGGGCCTGTGTGTATGGACCTGGAGGCAGGGCTCATGGGCCCAACATTACCAGGTGCCCCAGGGACACAGCCGAGGCTCTGAAGGCAGCAAGAGGAGTAAAGAGGGGCCCTTCCCTCCTCAGAAGTTGGAGGATTTTTAGGGGGCAGGAAGGATACAGACAGAGCAGGATGTTCCCTGGAAAACCTGCCCTGCCCTTGAAAGACATTATCCCAGAAGGCCTCCCTCTAGGCTTCGAGGTGGGCAGGATTCAGTAACCCCACACCAGAGGCCCTGAGCTGGATGTGGCCCTCAGGGGGCCTCTCACTGTCCTGCAGGGGTGGGGGGTTAGCTCTCACGGTCTAGGTCTTTCCTGTTTGGTCACAGGGCCTGCCCACCCCGCTCAGGTTATACCTGGCCCCATCCCCCACCCCCTTGCTGTTACCTGGAAGGCATTTGCTTTTGAGCTCTTTGCTTTAGCAACTTCAAGTTCTTCACAGAAGAATCCTCTCCATGCAAACAAACCTCATGACGGCCTCTCTCGGGAAAACTCTGGTGTGCAGCTATGCTAATAACGTTCCCTTCTCTTGATCTTACTAAAGAGGCCCCTTCCCACCAGAGTGGAGGGTCATTCCTTCATTCAAGCAGCAAATGTATATGGAGCGTTTACCGTTTGTCAGACCCTGCCCCAAGCGCTGGGATGGGTCTATGAGCCAAAGGATCCGGCCCGCCCCCTGGGGCTTCCATTCCAGTTGTCCTGGACAGGGAGAGGAAGGCTCACGTAGGCGTGGGGCCGGCACGGTCAGGCTTCTTTACTTTGGGTCCTGGCTTCATCAGTTCAGCACCTACAGAACTACCGGGTCCATCCAGTGGGGTTGGAGGAAGGAGCCAGCAAACTCTTCCTATAGGATTTGGCACCAGCCACTGGAAGGTTAATGCCTGCAGAGAGTGCTGGGACCGAGGGGCGGGGGGAGATGAGGAACCCAGAGGAAGGAGAACCATTACTCTCTGAGACTCAACCAGGCAGTCACGCAGCTAGGAAAGGGTGGGCTTGAGCCCACAGCTGCCTGACTCCAAGGCCAGCACCATTTCCACTGTGAGGCCCAGACTCTCATCTTTCTGTCCTTTCCCAGACCTTAACTGTTCTCCAGGTGCCTCTCTGTAAGGTGGAAGCCTGGGTGTTGGCCTTACTGAACCTCCCCTTCCATTGCTCTGGACACCACAGAACCTGGGCATGAGCGGCGGTAGGCTGAAGGGGGTCCTGTGGTGGCTGAGTTGGTCTCACAGATGCTCCTTCCCCTAGGGATTGTGTCAGAGGTTGGCCTAAAGCTTGGTGTAATCACATGCACTGACAAACGTTTGTGGATAACTTGGTCAGAAGGCAGCATTTGAGAGGGACCTGGCATAGATGAACGGACCGCTGAACTCAGCCGGGTGTAGCCCCACCACGGCATGGGCTGTGGGGCCTTGGACCTGTAAGCCTCTGCTTTTTCATCTGTGAAATGGGTTCCTTGCTCCTCCCCTGCGGGAAAGGAACTAACTCCGGAGACCTGGAGTTAGCAAGAGTGGCCAAGAGGATGGGAGACTGGGAGGGGAAGGAGACCTGGTACAGGAGGAAGTTCCAGTTGTGAAACTGGGTCTGGAACAGGATGCTGGGGACCGAGTCTTGCATGGAGGCTGGAACTGAAATGTGCGGTCAGTCAGGCTTTTTCGGTTGCTTGTGTTTGGTGACAGAAACACAATTCCAGCTGCTTTCAGCCCAGAGGAAATTCACCAGCTCCTGGAATGGAAATGTCCCAAGATGATCTGCTCAGGAACAGCTCAACACAGGGCACAGACGGCCCAAAGCCTCTGCCTCTTTCTCTTTCTTTGCTCCTTTCTGCCCTTCTCCCTGGGCTGGAGCCCAGCTTTTACGTGTTCCCCTCAAGCTCACCAAATAACCACCAACGGCTCAGGTTTTTTGTCCGTTTTTGATAGGGTCATTTGGGATTTCTTTTGCTATCGAGTTTTATGAGTTCCTTATATATTTTTTAACCCCTACAGACACGTGGTTTGCAGATATTTTCTCCCATCCCATCGGTGCCTTTTCATCTTGCTGATGTTACCCCTCACTGTCCGGAAGCTTTTTATTTTGATGTAGTCCTGCTTGTTTATTTTTGCTCTTGTTGTCTTTTAGTGTCAATGACAAAAAGTCATTGCCAAGACCAATGCCAAGGTACTTACCCCCTATTTTTCTTCTAGGTATTGTACGGTTTCAGGTCTTACCTTCAAGTCTTCAATGCATTTTGAGTTAATTTTTGTATGTGGTGTAAGACAGGGGTCTGGTATCGTCCTTTTACAGGTGGCTGTCCAATTTTAACAGTACCCTATATTAAAAAGACTGTCCTTTTGGAGACAAAAAAAAAAAAAAAAGAAAAGGCTCCAGGCTCGCACACAGTAAAGGACCAGAAGCCCTGCCCAGCATCCCCCAGGAAAGCTCTGAGAGGCTCTCTGATTAGACCAGCCCACTCACAGGCCTGCCCTCAACAGTCACGTGGCCATAGCATGTGATGTGCTGGTTGGCGGGAACAGGTCATGTGCTCCTCCCAGCGCCAGATGCAGTGCAGCCCAAATCCTGTGGTCTGAACTGGGGGAGGGGTTGAGCCCCATTGACTACAGGGGAGAGGGGGAGGGGCGGCTGGCTCTGGGCACCACACTGGACTAATCTAGCCTCTGCTCTCTGATTCTTTTGCAGTCGACCATCCTCCCTCTGCATCTCCTACTCATCCTTAAAAACCCAGCTCAAGCCCTAAGTACAGGCAGAAGTGTCCCAGTGCACACCCGCCTCATCCTCCTTTGAGTCTGGGCTATAGGCAGTGTGAGCCGCGTAACGTGTCAGCCTCCAGACCATTATGGCTCCACAGAGCTGAAATTAGGCCCAAGGTTCATGGAGTATGGGCACATTAGCTTCCTCAAAACCAAGGAAGGAAAGAGCCACAGACAGACTCTCTTAGCCTCAGAGAGTAATGTAAGACTTGACCCAGTCAGCTGGGCCCGTGGGCATAAAGAGTTCCACAGAGCACCGCCATCGGGCAAGATTCACAGCAAACACAGACCAGGCTCCTCCATAATCATGTGTGAACGCCGGCAGAATGTGAACCCAAACCACAGAACTACCCAAATATCCTCATCCTGGCTAAAATGTTTACTAATTGTAGCTGCGGCCTCGCTTGGTTCCTCCCGCCTTCTAGGTAAGAATCCTTAAGATGTCCAACCCTGGAATTAATTACCCCTGCTTTCTGACAGCCCCTGACTCAGAGGAAAAGCCCACGGCATCACTTAACACAAGCCAGAGTCCGGGAATAATCTTTCTCGTATCCTTTTCCTGGGGAGCCCCTGAGTGTGCATTCTCCACCCATGCAAGCTGCCAGTGAACCCAACTTTGTTAGGCTTAGGCTGTGTTCTTGGTGGTGTTTGGCTGGAAGTTATTGGACAGTTCTGCAAAAGGAATGGTCTTACTCTCATGTCCCAGGTAAGGGAGCTAGGGGTCAGAAAGGTTGATAAGTTGCCCAAAGTCACAGAGCAGGCAGGTGAGAAAACAGAAATTCCCCAATGTTCTTTCCATTAAAATTCTGTTCACATTTGTCCATTCTTACTTTATTTATTTATTATTGGTGTGTGTGTGTGTGTGTGTGTGTATTTTGTAATAATTAGTGCTATTTGGTAGGCACAGCTGGGGTTGGCTACAGTGTCCTGGGGTAACGGTGGAAGCTTTGCTTTCTTCTCCTCCACAGTATGGATGTTTCTCAACCGTTTTGGCTGCACCCCAGGATTTTTGCTTTGCCCTGAGGTGGAGTTAGGGGTGTTCACCTTTAACAAAGGTGACTTTGACTTACATTTGGACCACTCTTCTATTTTCCAGACACTTCTCCCTTTGTGTCCTGGGAGCAGTCCTGTGGACCAGGCTGGGTGTGCTGACCATCTCTGCTTGGCTCTGAGGGAAGAGTGACTTGTTTAAGGTCACACATGGCTGGCTCAAAATAGACCAGGCTAACAGGGCTCTCAGGGATGCTTTTTTTTTTTTTTTAAGATTTATGGATTTATTTGAGAGACAGAGAGAGAGAGTGTGCATGAGCAGGGCAAGGAGCAGAGGGAGAAGCAGACTGCCCACTGAACAGGGAGCCCGACATGGGGCTCGACCCCAGGACCCCAAATCATGACGTGCATGGAAGGCAGCCGCTTAACCGACTGAGTCCCCCATGTGCAATCCTTTTACCAACCCGTCATTTCTTTGTCCTAAAAGGACCTCAGATCCACTCTGATATCAGGGTCCCTGTAAAACTCGATTATTATTATTGTGATTCTTATTACTGTTAGGTCAAACCATATGAAATTGCTAATATTTAGCCTTTTCTGATCTACAAGAAAGTCCGTTTTTGTTGGTTCAACATAATACTACTTTTTTCTTACACAGTACCTATGAAAACCTCTCCAACCTCCGTGCTCTGGGAGCGTGACCAGCAGCTCCGTCACTTCCGTGCCGTCCCCTCATTCTCCAGGAGGGGAGACACAGGTGGAAGGCAATGAGGGGACCTTCTCAGACTGTACTGGTGGGGACAGAGGGCTGAGACCCTGGTGACCCAGCTCCCCTCCGACTTCCAAATCTTCTCCCTTTCCAGCCCTGACCCAGCTTCTCCGTGAATTTGAAGTACCTCCTATTTCCTTGAAAAACTGTCGCAAGAGGACCCATGTTGTCCCAGGCACAGAGCATCATGACTGACCGCAGCAGAGGGGCCTCCCAGGCACGGTCTGCTCAGGGTCTAGTCGAGTTCCGAGGTAAGTAACTCAATGTATGCACTTCAAACAGTGAGAGTCAGGGAAGGATGTGCCTGTGGATGAGCCTTCTCGGGGTGGGGGGGGGGAGTGGACAGGGGAGGGCTCTCTGGGGGGGGGGGTGACATTTAAGCTGCCACCTCCTGCAGGCCCCTTACCACCTACCTTGCTTTTTCGAGTCTGTGCTTTTTGTGCCATGCTGACCTCTTGGCCCTTTCCTTGGCCGTGGGTCCTGGGAGGTTTTAGTCACGAGGCTGACAACTGTCCAGGAACTGGAGCATTGAAATCTCTGAGCAAAAGCAGCTCGTCAGCTTCAGTGAGACCCACCTGTGCCATACATCCCTCCCCCAGCCCACCCCCCCACCCACCCGGCTTCCTGGTGGTTAATACAGGAATTTCTTTAAAGGGAAGGAAGACGAATCTTGGCATTTATTTCCCTGACCTCTGAGAGGCTGGCCCTGTGGAGTGTGTCACCAGCTGGGCCAGTGTCTGTTCCACGCATGAGGTCCCCTTCTGGGAGGGCCGGGTCCTGTGAGACTCCCCGTGGAGGGCTTTGGTGTCCGTGGGCAGCGGGCGGGTGTCCATCTGAGCCGACATTGCGGCTAATCTGGGCGCTGCCATGTCCCTCAGGCCGGCAGAGGGGGGTCCCAGAGCCAGAGGGCGTCTTAGTGATAGAGGAGAAGAGATGGAGAAAGGGAGGAAGTGTGGCCGACAAAGGCCGCTGAGGAAGGAGGCTGTGTTCATAGGCGACCGGCTGGTGCTGAGCGCTTTTCAGTGTCTACTTATGGAAGCTCAGGGTGACCCCATGAAGTGGGTTGTAATACAATCCCCATTCCGCAGATGAGGAAACCGAGGCTCCTGACGAGCGTCCCTCCAGGGCAGCCTGTGCCCAGGGCCTGTAGTTCTCAGCCGCAGCAGCTTCTGCCTCCACAGCCTCACCGGCTGCAGGCTTGTCCGACCAGTACGACTCCCTGAAGGCCTGAGGGCTGTGCAGGCTCCCCTGAGCGGCTGCACGGACCGATGGACAGGCGCTGAGCACACGTGTGCGTTGCTCCTGAGTGTGTGTGTCTGGGATTGGGGGGTATTTCCACCTGGATCCTTCTCTCTGCTCCTGCCAGTCTGTCTCACTCTCCCCCCCCCCGCCCTCCCCCCCAACCGCCGCCTTTGTCCCTCTGCCTTGGTCTCCGATCCTCTCTGTCTCCGCTTCAGGCTGTGTCTGTTTCACTGTCTCGCTCACCCCATCTCTCTTTGTCTGCCCCCCTCCTTTTCTTTCTCTGATGTCCTCTCAGCTCCTGTTTGTCACTTTTGGCCCATCTCTGCCCCCCGCCCCCAGCTCTGTCAGAGTGTGTATTGTCCATGGTCTCGGGAAGCCCAGCATGGCCCAGCCAACTTGGCCACTTGTGACCCTCACATCCCCGCGTGCTGCAGGCAGGGCCAGGGCCCTGTCCCCACCCCGGAGGGGAAGGCTGAGGCCTGGAGATGTGCAGTCCCATGCAGGCTGTCACTGGCTGGCGAGGTAGGGAGCCCGGGAAGGACCCCAGCCCATGCGGTCTGTGTGAGAGTGGGTGGGTGCCTCTGTCCCTGTGCTTGGGGCCCAGTGTGCCCTGAGGGGGGGGACCCTGCCACACCTTCCCAGCCCCTACCCTGCCACTGAGTGGCAGCTTGCCCACGGTCAGGTCAGACACACAAAGACCTCCTCCCTACTCTGCCCGGGTTCTCTGGGACCCCTCTGGCCTGCTCCACGGGGTCCGGCCCAGACTGGTTATTGCACGGGCTCCTCTCTTTGCTGAGGGACACGGAAGTCTTAGGAAGAGTGTCCACCATCAGAGCCAGAGGCCACAGGAGCTCCTGCCCACCCATCCAGCCCTCCAGCGGGGCTGAGGAGACGCTGAAAGGTTGAGCTGAGTCTTGGGGATCCTTGAGGTCTCTCTTTCTTCCCCCCTCCCCCTTTGCTATGTGGCAGGATAAAATTATTTTCGAGAAATGTTATTCCATAAGTCCCCGTAGAATACCTTCTGTCAGTCAGAGCTGTGCTGGGGGCTTGTCTGGTCATCTGTTCCTCGGGGGTCTGAGGATAAGATGAAACTTCTGAGGGGCAGCTAATTGACTCTGGCCTCAGACTGTCCCACAGGCCTGCCCTTGGTCACCGGGGTGAAGAGTTAACTTTCTCCCAGGTGGGGCCAGAAAGGCTCTCCACCTCCATCGGGGAAGGTAGGGTGAGAAGGCTGGGAGAAGGTACCATTTGAATCCCTGCCATTCTCTGTGTCTTAAAAGGACTCCAAGTTTCCTCAGTTTAAAGGGAAAGAAATGAGTTTCAAGTTGGAAAAGTTGATGGGTGTCCGATGTCTCTGCGCCACCCTTCGGCCTTGTAGGCCTGGTTGGGGGGTACATGAAACGGGCCTTCACAGGGGAAGATGAGGAGCAGCCCTGCCCCAGCTCAGGCTGGGGACAGCTCCACCCTCACCCACTTCAGAGGCCCCCTTGGAAGCCCCCAGGTAAACCCCCGCTCCCTTCCTTTATCCCAAGCCTCTTTTTTGAGGTTTGGCTGCATTTTTGATCTTAACAAGTTTTTTTTTTTCTTTTCTTTCTTTCTTTTTTTTTTTTTTGTCATCTTTGCCAGGGCTTTTACAATGCGATTTCCTTTTATTTTAAAAACGGCGGCTTTCAAGCCTCCTCTCATCTGTGATTGTTTCATGTTTGCAGGTTTCTGGAAGGTTTGGAGCCGGTCCCTGGGTGGGCGACTTCCCATCTGCTCCTTGCTCTGCTCGCAGGCTTCGAAGGGGTTGGGCCCTCGGAGCAGCGGCCTTTTCAGTCCTCCTCTGGCTGGGCCAGCACAGATGGAGGAAGACAGGGCTCTCAACCACCTGCCTCCCCCAGATTCCCTACCCTCCATGCAGCAGGAGACCTCATAGTGGGAGGCAGGCTGCCTGCGTTCCAGCCTTGGGCACGTACTTGGACTCTCTGGGCCTCGGCTATTCCATCTGTACAGTGGGAATAGCCATTGGTTTCGAATGTAGTAGTAATTAGTACCTAATAAGTACTTACAAAGAGATAGTATAAATAAGAGTACTGGAAGATGATCCATGGAGAGTGGCGAGCACAGTGCCTGGCGTGTAATGAAGAACTAATAAATGGCACCGATCACAAGAGGGCAAGCCCTTGGTCTCCCAGAGCTGGAACTCAACTCTCACGCAGCTTCATCAGCTACATGAAACACCTGCTGCCCACCAAGCCCAGCCTGGTGGCACGACCTTCCCAACTCTGAATCTTTGTTGGCCTTGTTCTCCTTCCTGAGAAGGCTGAAAGTCTCCTCCATCCTTCAAGGGTCAGCTCAGTGCTGCCTACTCTGGGACATCTTTCTTAGTCACACCTTCTTCGGTGGTTGTATGACTGAATTTGGTTTTTATTTTACTTTGGAAGCAGGGGAAGCTAGCGTCCCCATTTCCTGCCTGTGCAAGGTGAGCATACTCCTTACTCCCCGGGAGCCTCAGTTCCCTCATCCGGAGATGGGGATGGTTGTATGCTCCATAGTGCAGGCTCTGTGAGAGAGTGGCTTTCTGTTTCTTATGTTCTGCTCTATTTCTGGCAGGAGAACACAGCAGGTTCTCAACAAGTAATTGTTGAGACCAGAAATGATGACCATTGGGTTGATAGGATTCTTAACTACTTGGCATATGAACTGTGCTCAGTAGATGGCAATCCTCTTTGTTATGCCCGTTATTACAGAGAAACATTCGCTTATTCATGACAAGACGCAGATGTGGAGTGGCTCCTGTATACAGGACACCAGGTCAGGCACAAGAGAGCTCCAGAGGAATGGGCGGTATCTCTGCCATTGCAGGGGTTCGCGGATGAGATGGACCCCTAGACAGAGTGATGATGTTCCAGGTCATGGCAGCAATGGGCCCGAGTGGAGGTTCAGAAACCATATGGAGTTTCTCTTGTCCACTGACTCTGCAGGACACAGCCCGTGTTCCACACACACTGCAAGCCTGGCAAATACTCTGAACTGAATTAAAAGTGATCTTTAGAAGCCCATCTCTTGAAAGTTGCCCCAGGTTGGGCTGCCACTCAACTTCGCCAATCCCCAATGCCCTGTAGCCTGAAGGCAGCGCTCTGTTCTATCTTGACGCTTAAAAAAAAAAAAAACTCAGCTCCCCCAGGAAAACCGAAGTTGGTTTGGGTTTAGGGGCTGCACAGGAACAACTTTTCAGCTCCCTGGCCATCAGGTGGCCTGTCTGCTGCTTCCTCTTCTCTTTCCCCTTTTTGCATTCCGTTATTCCTCTACAAAGCAGAACATAAAGCTAATAGATTGCTTTGGTGTTCCTCAAAGTGAGGCTTTTCAGATGCTTCTTTCAACTGCCAGCTCAGGCCCTTCACCACCATCCGGAGCCCCAGGAGCACCTCAGCATGTGCCTATGGAGCCTACCCCCTGATACGCACGGGTCTGCCTTTGGAAGCCCCTTCTGCACTCAGCCCAGCAGCTCAGGGCCCATTCCGGCCCCGGTTGCTCATTTCACGGCAACCCTCGCCTCCTGGCCCTATCTGTCCTGCTCTTCGAACTTTAAAACCCTCCCCGTCCTCTTATGGTTCAAGTTGATAGCGGATGCCTCCTATTGCTTGTGCAGCCTCAATTCCCTTCTGTGGGATCGAACACACTCTTGCTGCTTATCTTCTTTGGGGAAACACGTCCTCCCTCCTGTTAAGTGTTTGCGTGTTAAATAGTTTGGACCATACCCAGACGCCAAACGTGGAACACGTGGCCACGGCTGACCAATCAGAGTATCAAATCCTTCAGACCGTGTGATTGGCTCATGAATGCCCACGTGGCTGAAGAGAAGCCAATCAGGCTCAATCACCGCCACCCCATAGGCTAGAAAAGAGGTTCTTCTTGCTCTTGATCCTGGAGAGGCAGGCGTAGATCCTAGGTGTCGGGTTAGTGTTGGGACACAGCCTGCTTGCAGTATGAAGGATAAAGGGGGACAGCAGAGTTCCTTGTTTAAGTCATTGTATTCTGCCGGTCCTACTTTTGGTCTTTCAGTGACATGAACCAATGAATGCTGCGTATGTGTCTACGCACACAAACACCGACACGTGCATGCGCGCACACACACACACACACCCCTACCTTTCGTTTAAAAGTCATTTGGAATTGGATTTTCATCTCTTTCAAGAGAAATAACATAACCATTTGCTAGAGCCTCCAGGCGATCTGAAATTCCAAGCCCTGTAAGCAGGAAGACAGGTCAACTGCCCCCTTTCCTAAGGCCCCTTCCACAGCGGGATTCCAGGCCCCGCTGCCTTTTTAAACAAATTATCCTCTGCCTTTCCTTTGCCCTTGCCCGGTGGAGAGAGGGGACCTGTCTCCTCGTTAAGCTGAGGGAGGGACGCTGCAGAAGGAGGAAGTCCAAACCACGTTCTCTTCTGCTCTGGGGGCTAGGGGGCACGCTCCTTGGGTTTTTGTATTGTTTTACCTTTTATTTTTTTCAGATTTACCTTCCTAATTAGGTTTTGCTCAGGCAAATATATTTGGATTAGTCTGTAATCCTTGAGCTCACAGAAAGTGAGGGTGGGACACCCGAAGTGGGCTAGGAGCCAGGAGGAGGTGTTTGCTGTGGAAAATCCACAGAGTGGGGAAGCATGTGGATACCAAGATGTGTCCACACATGAATTGGGATTCAGATGTGTTATTATTTGTTTGCTTAATCCACAATTATGAATTATTAGTTATGTGCTAGGTGTTGGTGAATAGGACAAGGTACCTGTCTTGATGGGACCCCAGTAAGAAGGACAAATAAATCTGGTGGGAACAGATTGGCTGGGCTACTGAGCTTCTGGGATACTGGGGGGAGAGATCATGTTCTCAGCCCCAGCGGGTGGATAGGGTTCTCCAAAGAAGGGTTCCTACTTGCCCTTGGCCTATGTTTGGCCTCTTTGTGTTCCAGAATCTGAGCTCACACCCACGTGGCCAACCATGCTTCCCAAAGTCCACCCTCCAAGCCAAGTGGCTGGGCCAGGAGTAGGCCCAGGCTGTGTCAGAGCCATCTCCCCTCCTGACAATCAAGACAGGGAAGAGCCTCTTCCCCAGTCCAGACTTCCCCTTTCCTTGGGTCCCTTCCAGCCAGGGTTTGTGGTCAGGACCCTGCTAATTCACAAAGCCCTATGCTTTAGCAAGCAAGGGGGCAAGTGTCACTTCTTCCACGAGGCTCCTGGGCTTCCTGGGCTCCAGGGCAAATGCATCCACAGCATGGGAGGTGGGGAGCAGGGGTGAGGGCTGTGGAAAAGTAGACTTGGTCAGGTCCCCAGAAGTGTGGCCACATTCTTCTCCACGTCATGGGTATCATTGGCCCACCCAAAGGCCCTTTTGTGAACAGAGAAGATTTGCTTGAAGATGGCTAATGGCTCCGCCTTGATGGAGAAGCGCCTCAGCAGTTTGCAAAAAGCTCCTTCTTAAAGTTCTGCCTGAGCAGGCCTTGGAGCTACAGGCCGGGTCCCTGAGTGAGCAGGCCTCTTAGAGACACAGCCGGTGGGCTCCCTGGGCCTCCCTTGGACCTCCACTTCTCCTATCAGGGAGGGTATGGCTTCTGCTCCAGAGGGCTGGATGCCACTATGTCTGACTCACAACCGGAGAACTTTCAAGCTGCTGAGCCTGGGGTCTCTGTGATGCATGCGGAGGCACAAATGTGGGGCAGTGAAGGACACTTGGACCTTTGCAGGGGGCAAGGGAGCTTTTGGATGGTGGATGCCTCCCACGAGGAGAGCTTGGGGTCGCCTGCCCTCTGTTTTGCCTGTCATCATCACTTACCAATGGCCATTATAGGGCCCAGAGCTCTCCAGAAGGCTATCCACCCTGAAATGAAAGCCCAGCCTCCTCAGAGTGGGTCAGAGGAAGGGTGCTTATGGCCCATCTCTCTCATTGAGGGTAGTTTACATCTGTTAGTAAATTTAAATGAGGAGTTAAATGTGGTTTAGATGGCCCCACTAGGTCCGTCCTCTGCCTAATGACTGTGCAGACCCATTAGCACAATCATGCTTCGGGGTGACTCTTGCCTCCTGTGGGGAGAGGATGTTTCTCCCCAACACCCACCCAGGGCTGGGACACTGCTGAAGGCCCAACCTTCAGTCAGAAGACATGGGGAGTGCCTGCCATAGAGTCCGGGAGGAGGGGGTTGTACAGTCCCTGCCTGCCCCTCCCTCCCCTCTGGCTCTGCTGGGGGTGGGGCACCTCTCATGCTCAGCAGCCCTTCAGCCCACAGTAGAGCTGAGCTGAGAATGTCCCGGGAAGCCACTGAGCTCAACCTCCCACGTTAGAGCTGGGGAAACTGAGGCTCTCTGGTTTGGAAGAACGTCAGGGTTCTGTCCTGCTTCCTGCCTGGGAGGGCATCAGCCTCTTCTGGGCAGCCTTGAACAAGTATGAGCCTGGGACGGGACCCAGGTGGGGCCTGGGCACAGGCGTCTTTTGCAGGCCTCCAAGGACTCTGATATGCACGGGGAGGTTACACAGGGTGGGCAGTGGAGTGCTTCAGTCTGGATGCATGCTGCTGCTGAATGATGTGACCTGCGTCCACTGGGCCACACAGCCCAAGGCCATGAGGGGCAGCAACAACAGTGACGTGTATTTGTGTGGCTCCTTGATATTGCTGGACCCCTGAAATCCCCCAAACTGTCACTCAGGGTTTTGGGGGACTCTCTAGGCTTGTCTCCTGTGGGCTAGTAAACAAACCTGTTAGCTACCAACTGGCACGGGGACAGGCCTTCCTATTCTGCTCCAGTGTCCTTCAGATATGCCTGCTTGAGACTTTTTGCAGTAGCGCAGTCCCACATCTGTAGGCTTGTCCTTCAGATCCTTGCTCTCCACAGGATCCGGTCCCTTCTCAGCACCGTGTGTCAGATGGACACACCCAAGACCCTCCGCTGGGTCCTGCTGTCCAGGTGGGCCATTCTGTCTCCCGGCCTCGAGGCTGCCTCCGAGCCTCACACTTCTGACGCTGAGGGGCTGGTGCTCTCCTGCAGCCAATGGCTCCCCACATCTTGGAGTCCTCCCTGCACTGAGCTGCGGGGGAGAGGGTCCTCCTCTCCCTTAATACCTGCTGCTGTCATAGGTCCTGATGTCTTTTGAGTTTCAATGCAGACCAGCCTTTCAATTTTTGTTGATAGCTTTTCTCTTTCACAAGGACTTGGAACATGCATCTATGGGGTGTAGTCAGGAAAGAAATTTATCTTGCAGACACTACAATCCTGGCCCCCAAGTTCAAGCCTTTGCTATAAAGCTAGGCTGCCTTGTCTGGCTCTGCTTTTGGAAGGAGTTCTCTTCAATGGTCTTCTCAAATAAGGCAGGTAGGCTTCTGGTCTACCCCAAGCCTGTTTCTAGCTGTCCTTCCAGGATCCCTGTCTAGGTTGTATCATTGCCTGCTCCTGTCCTACCTTCTGCAGGCCCTTTGTGGCTTTCCATCCTGCAACCTTCAGGCTGGTGGTGCGGACTCACTGGTAGAGCAGATCACACCAGGGAAGAAGAGGTTGTCCCCAGCATACCTTCCTCCCAACATGATTTCCCCTCCCACCTCATTGGCTAGCATAAGGTCACACACCTACCTTTAAGTCACTGGTGAGGGTCCTAGGAAAATCATGATTGGCTGACACCTATGGGGACCCATCTTCTGAGGCTGGGGAGGGGCTGAGCATCTCCCCCACCAAAAACAGACACTGGGGTGGAGTGTGAATATCCACAAAAACTCCCTTCCACACCTTTGCATACTTGCATGAACTTCCTTAGGCTGCTGTAACAAATTACTGTAAGTTTCATGACTTAGAACAACAGAGATTTATTCTTGCACAGTTCTGGGGGCCAGAAGTCTGGAATTAAGGTGACAGTGGGGACATGCTTTCTCCAAAGGCTCTAGGGAACAATCTGTTTTTGTTTCCTCCAGCTTCCGGCCGCTGCAGGTGGTCTGCACATTGCTCCACTCTCTGCCTCCTCCTCTCCTCTGTGTCTCATGAAGACACTAGTCATTGCATTTAGGTCCACCTGGGTAATCCAGGATGGTCTCCACATCTCAAGCTCCTGAACTTAGTTATGTGTGTAAAGACCCTTTCCTGAATAAGGTCACTTAACAGATTTAGAGATTGGGATGTGGACACGTTCGACCCACTTCAGTATTCTTTCCTCCTGTCAGCAGAGATAAGGGTGGTGGGGGAGCTCATCTTGGGAGACAGGCAAGACACCGGGCATCTAACAAAGCGGGATCCCTAGGAGCCCCGGGCAGGCGAGGAGGCTGAGTGGCCCTGTCATGCAGGACCTGCCTGGAGAAGGAAGAGAAGTTGGGTCTGGTTTGGGGTTTACTTCTTCCCTCTCCCTGGTTCATTTCCCCACTGTCCCATTTGGTCTTGATTACCGGAATTTTTCTGTGATCACAGAATTCTCTCATTGTGCCTTGCCCGACATCCGAAACAGCAAGCAGCCTGCCTGGCATTGAAAAGGAAAAAGTTTCTGGAGGACGCACCTGGGGCCAGAAGCCTTGAAGTGCTGTGGGTCTGGGGCTTGTGAAGGGAAGCTGAGATGGGGGAAGGGGGGGGAGGGCAGAAGACTGGCCCCGAAGGCCAGAGATGGTCTCCTGATCCAGACCCCCTGGCCCCGGACTGTGTGTGTGTGTGTGGGGGGGGGGGGGGGGCACAAGAGTCACCCACCCTGGGCACTTGGGGTCCTCTCGGGCCCCAACCGAGAAGCCTCCCCGGCTGCCTTTCCCAAGCCCCCAGGCCTGAAAGCTAGAGGCCCAGGGTGAATAAAAGAGTCTGGGCAAAAGGCTCCAAGGCAGTTCAAAGAAGAGAGAGACTGGGGATGAAGTTTTCAAGCCACATCCAAGGGGAGGGCTTTTCATCTGCCAGCCTTTGAATTGGGAATCAAGGCGGGCAAAGTTACTACCAGGTTAAAGTTTAAATGGCACAGAAAGGGGAGCCGGGAAGATGAAACAGCGGCCGTCTGGCCAGGGGAACAAAGCCGGAGCCCGGCCCTGGCACCTGGCCGCAGAGGCGCGGAGCTGCCGCGAGCGGTCCCAGCGAGGAGAGGCTGAGCCGCCGCCATTGTTCTGCTTAAGAAGGAAAGTAATTGAAAGGAAAGGTGAGGCAAGGAGAGGCAGCCGGCCTGTGTGACAGCCTGGATCGTTAGAAAATAATTTAAAGGGAACAGGCCCATCAAGCAGTTTCTCTTATGGAAATGCCATCATTGAAGAGAAAGGGAGGGGACGGTGGGGGAAGCCTTTTCATTCTTTGAAAAGAGGGAGGTTTTTTTTTTTCCCCTCCCCCCCCAACCAAGTGCAGACTTGAATATCATGTGAAATCTCTTATATTTGCAAACTTGCTTCACTCCCTAACTTCCCTGGGGCTGGGGATCCCCTCCAGAACCTGGGGGAGCTGGGAGTTTTGGAGGGAACACAGGGCTGTATCTGCACAGGCATTTCATTCTGAGGCAGGATCCCTGCTGTCTTGAGAAGCAGGGTTCCTGATCATGTCCTGGCTGCTTCTGCCTGCTCCCCTTGCGAACAACACGGTGATTTCTGCCATCTTAGGGATGAGAACAGGTAAGTTAGCATCCTGCCCCGGGGGCCCAGGTGCACCACACCCACACTCATTCCACATGACACTTCCCCATTCCCGCTATCTGATTGGATGCAGAGGAACATCCCTGATCACATTGCTTCTGTCTTCTGGAACTAAAACATGTTCATAATTGTCAACAGTAATCAAGCAGGCATCTATTACATGCCAGATAAAGCCCTAGTGAGCAAGACCTAGATCCCTGTGTTTAGGAATGTCTAGTCTAGATGGGGAGCTGAGCAAATAATAACAAGGCAGGCTGATAAGAACTGTGACAAAGAAAGCCTTGTGGCTGTGGTGGCTGCTTAACCTGGTCTATGGACAGTCAAGGAAACCTACCTGAGGAGGTGACACTTGAGTTGAGTTGTGAAGAGTCATTAGCTGCCAGTGAGGGGGATGCTACTTCCAGCCAACATGGAGCAGCACGGATCAGATTTACCTTCCTGCCTGAAACAACCAAGAAACAACAAATCATGAAACGATGGTTTGTAAGACATTGGCCATTAAGAAATGAAGGGCCATGTTCCCTGAGAGATGGAAATCAAAGGAGGTGAGCCCTGCGACTGCTCCAGCTGTCTGCCTTGTGGGAGTCTCCAAGTCACAGCACAGGGAGGGGAATTTAGGGGAAGACTGGCAGACTCCCTGTGTTGAGGTGACAGAGCTGAGAGGTGGGAGACCAAGGTGGCTAAAGTTTGCAGGGAAGGGGATCTGACAGGAGAAAGTTCAACACAGAGAGAACTCTGGAGAATATGCAAATATTCAAGAGAATATCAGCCAGCCCATATGTGTGGGGAAGGTAACTGAGGCCAGCCAATGAACCACCCAAAGGGTCAGAGTGAAGAGTAACTGCACCCAGAATAAAGCACAAGAATGTTTAGAGGAATACAAAAATACCCAGCACCCAGAGAGGTCAAATGCATTATGTCTGGCATCCATTTACAAATTACCAGGCATCTGAAGAAGCAGCAAAATGTGAGCCAAGATGAAGGAAAATGACTCAATCAAAACTGACCTAGAACCGATGCAGATGTTAGAATGCGCAGACAAGGACATTAAAACAGTTCTCGTGACCCTATTCCATATGTTCAAAAAGTTAATTAGAGACACAGAAGACATGAAAAAGACCCAGATCAAACTAGGAGAAATGAAGGCTCCTGTGATGGAGACTGAAAGGCGCACTGGATTGGATTAATAGATTACATGTTGCAGCACAAAAGACTAGTGGACTTTAAAACAAGCAATAGTAACTATTCAAAATGAAATGAAGAGGGGAAAAAACAATACAAAGAAAGCAAGACAGTAAATAGCATAAGTGAATTGTGGGACAATATTCAGTAGCCAAATATTCCTGTCACGAGAGTGCCTTAAGGAGAAGGTGTGTGCCGTAAACATATTTGAAGTCATTGTGGCCCAAATTTCTACAAACTTTCTGAGAAATATAAACCCATGGTTCCAAGAAACTCAATGAACTTTAAGCACAGGAAACATAAAAGAAACTATCTCCAAACCCATCTTAACCAAATGGTTCAAAACCAGTCATAAAGAGAAAAAATTTTAAAGAAGGAAAAGAAAGAAAAAAGACATGATGTGTAGAGGAAAAAGGATGAAAAAGATTTCTCACAAGAAGTAGTGCAAATGAGAAGACAGTGGAACAACATATTTTAAAATACAGGCACAACTCACAGGTGCCATGGGTTTGGTTCCAGACCACTGCAATAAAATGAATTTTTATTCAACAAAGGGGGGTCAAAGGAATGTTGTGGTTTCTCAGTACATATGGAAGTTTGTTTATACTCTATCATGGTCTATGAAGTGTGTAATAGCGTTAGGTGCAGAAAACTGTATATACCTTGATTTAAAAATACTTTATTGCTAAAAATTGCTAACTGCCATCTGAACTTTCAGCAAGCCATAATCACTGATCATGGATTGCCATAAAAAACTTAATAATAATGAAAAAGTGTGAGATATTGTCATATGTGTCACAGACACACAAAGTGAGCAAATGCTGTTGGAAAAATGGTGGTTAGTGCAGGGTTGCCACAGATCTTGAATTTGTAAACTGCAACATCTGCATAGTGCAATACAGAGAAATGCAATAAAACAAGGGATGCCACTATTGAAAGAAAATTGAAAGAATTGTCAACTCAGAGTTCTATACCTAGTGAAAATATTTTTCCAAATTGAAGGTAAATAGAGAGAGGATCCTGAAAATATGATGAAGCACCAGGAATCTGTCTCCCCACCTGGACAATAATAATGCTGGGCGAATCTTTCTGATCTATTTTGGAACTCTGAAGTCCAAGGAAACCTTGCAACTTCCAAGGGGAGGCTTGGATGGTAAATTGTAGTGAATTTTGGTCAATTTAAGCTTGTAGCATGGTAGCAGCTCTCCATCTCGCACCCACAACCCTGTGGGAGACAGTCATACCCATTTTTTTTGAAGCAGCTTGAATGCAGCTTATGGGAGCCAGGGTGGGCAGAAAGGACTTTGTCCTCCAAATACTGGGAATCTGTGCTCCTATTGCTAATTGCAGGTTCTATTCATAGAGGTACAGCCAAGAGGTGGGTAGCCATTTCTTATTGCACCTCTCCCCATTGTGACAAAGCACCTTCTCCTCTAGCTGAAGTGACTTCCAGGAGATCTGAAAAGCTTACACACTTTCCCCACCTCTTCATTTTTCTACTTTCCCTCTTTTGGGAACCAGACATTAAAGTCTAGGACATCCATAAGCTACTGCATATACAGGAACAATTAGGATATGACCACACATGCCTAGGGAAAGGCATAGGGTCAGAAGAAAACTGGAAAGACCTCAGATTTCCATGTCAGGCTAATCTTTGGTATAGAGATAGTCTAAATAATAATTAAAAAAAAAAAAACAATGACGACAAACATCAAACCATAAGGAAGGGAGAGAATCTGATTTCTAGTGTTATCACATTGTTAGATTTATGCTCAGTTTTCAATGAAAACAGCAGAAGGCAGAAAGAAAGAAAGAAAAACCAGGAAAGTAGGACCATTCAAAAGAAAAAAATTAATAATTGGCAGAAACTGTCCTTGAAAAAGGTCTGAAGGCAGATCTCCAAAAGAGTTTAAAGCAACTGTCATAAAGTTGTCCAAAGAACTAAAGTAAGATGTGGAGAAAGTCAAGGAAATGGTGTATGAAAAAAGAAATGCCAAAAAGCAATAGAAAACATGAAAAAGAAAACCAAAAAGAAATTCTGGAGCTGAAAAGTACAATAATTGAAATGAAAAATTCACTGGTGGGATTCAAAGGCATATTTGAACAGGCAGGAGAAAGAATTAGCAAACTTGAAGATTAGACAGAGGAAATTATTGAATCTGAGAAACTGAAAAATGAAAAAAATCAAGGAAAGTGAACAGAGCTTAAGGAACCTGTGAGACACCATCAAATGGAATCATAAGCATTGTGGATGGAATTCCCAGAAAGAAAGAGAGGCAGAGAGAACGTGAGGAAATAATGGCTGAAAACTTCCCAAATTCAATGAACTACATGAATAAAAACATTCAAGAAGCTCAACAAACTCCAAGTAAGATGAATTTAAAGAGACCCACACAAAGACACATTGTATTCAAACTTACAAAAACCTAAAGACAAACAGAAAATCTTGAAAGCAACAAGAAAGTAGTGAATCACCACATACAAGGGATCCTCAATAAGAATGGCAGCATACTTCTCATCAGAAATTTTGGAAGTCAGTAAGCAATGGGCCAATATAGTCAAAATACTAAAAGAAAAACTGTCAACCAAAAATCTGATATCTGGCAAAACTATTCTTCCCATCTGAGGGAGAAATACCCAGATGAACAAAAACTGAGTTTGTGACCACTAGGCCTGTCCTGCAAGGAATGCTCAAGATAGTCCTTTAAGGTGAAAAGAAAGAACACAAAACAGTAACGTGAAGCCATATGAAGAAATAAAGATCTCAATGAAGGTAAATATGAGAAATTATAAAAACCTATACTATTAAAACAATGGTTTATAACTCTATTTTGTTTTCTACATGATTTAAAAGATCAGTCATTAAAAACTATTGTAACTTTGGTTTATAATGCCACATTTTGTGTTCTGCATAACTTGAAACACTAATGTAGTTAAAAAATTATTAATTTATGTTTTGAGACACAATGTTTAAAGATCTAATTCTGTGAAATCAACAACAGAAATGGGGTGAGGACTGAGTTGAAAAGGAGCAGTTTTTGTATGTGATTGAAATTAAGCTGGTATAAATTAAAATTAGAGTGTTATAACTTTAGGATATTAAATATAATCCCAATGATAACCATTAAAAAAAGAGCTATAGAACATAAACAAAAGGAATTGAGAAAGGAGTTTAAACATTTCACTACAAAAAAAATCAACAAAAGCAGACAGTAGTTCAGGAAATGAGGGACAAAAGTTATGAGTCATATGGGAAAAAATAGCAAAATCAGAGTAGTCCTTCCTTATCAGTAATTACTGTAAATATAAATGGACTAAACTCTCCAATCAAAAGACAAAAATTGGTAGTATGGATAAAAACATGACCCAACTGTATACTGTCTATAAGATTCTCACTTTAGATCCAAAGATAGAAACAAATTGAAGTGAAAGGATGGAAATAGATATTCTTTGAAAACAGTAAACAAAAGAGCAGTAGTGGCTATACTAATGTTGGAAAAAATAGACTTTAAAACAAAAAAAGTTTACGAGGGAGGAAGAAGGACATTTTATATTAATAAAATGTTCAATACATTAGGAAGATAAATAATTATAAACACATGTGTAACTAATGACATACCATCAAAATACATAAAGCAAAAACTGACAGAACTGAAGGAAAAGTAGACAGTTCTACAATAGACAGTTGGAGACATCAATACCCAACACTCAATAATGGACAGAACAACCAAACTAAAGATAAGTAAAGAAATGAAGAGCTTAATGCAATAAACCAACAAGGTATAATAGACACGTACAGAACACCTTTCCTAACAACTAGAGTATACACAATTTTTGTCAAGTGCACATGGGAAATTTTCTAGGATAGCCCATACGTTCGGTCACAAATTACATGTAGAGCATGTAGAGCTAAAAAGGTAGATATACTAATCATTTTCTCTGACCACAACAGGATGAAGTTATAAATCAACAACAGAAGTCAAACTGGAACATTCACAAACTTGCAAAAATTAAGCAGCGCCCTCTTTTTATTTATTTATTTATTTATTACATCTTAATTTTATTTTTTTCAGTGTTCCAAGATTCATTGTTTATGCACCACTCCCAGTGCTCCACGCAACATGTGCTGTCCTTAATACCCACCACCAGGCTCACCCATCCCTCCACTCCCTCCCCTCCAAAACCCTCAGTTTGTTTCTCAGAGTCCACAGTCTCTCATGCTTCATCTTCCCCTCTGATTACCCCAATTCACTTTCCTTTCTTTCTGCTAATGTCCTTCATGTTATTCCTTAAAGTAACATACTCATGAACAACCAATGGGTCAAGGCAGAAATTGTAGGGGAAGTTAGAAAACACACAGAGGTGAATGAAAATAAAAACACAAAAGATAAAAAGGTATGGAACACAAGGAAAGCAGTATAAAGGGAGGATTTGTAACTATAAGTGCTTACATTAAAAACCAAGAAAGATCTCAAATTAAAAATCTAGCTTTATAACTTAAGGAACTAGAAAAAGAAGAACAAATTAAATCCAAAGCTAGGAGAGAGGAAAGAATAAAGATTAGAGCAGAGACAAATGAACTAGAAAACGGAAAAACAACAGAGAAAATCAATGACACCAAAAGTTAGTTCTTGGAAAAGATCGACAAATTGATAAAACTTTAGACTGAGAGACTAAGAAAAAAGGGAGAAGACTCAAATTACTAAAATCAGAAATGAAAATGAGAACATTACTACTGACATTATAGAAATAAAATGTTTATAAGAGATCTATGAATAATTGTACACTAAAAAATTGGATAATCTAGATGAAAGGGACAAATTCCAAGAAACACAAACCTCCCAAGAGGAAATCATGAAGAAAGAGAAATTCTGAATAGACCTGTAACTAGTGAGGAGATTGAATCAGTAATCAAAAATCGACAAATTAGAACCTTGGACCTGATGGTTTCACTGGTGAATTCCACCAAATGCTTAAAGAAAAACTAATAGCAATGTTCTCAAACTTCTCCAAAAATTTAAGAGGTGCAGAACACTTCCATAACTCATCTTATGAAGCTAATATTACTCTGATACCAGAATAAGGCAGACACTGCAAGAAAAGAAAACTACTGGTCAATATTCCTCATGAACACTGATGCAAAAATCCTCAGCATAATACTAGCAAATCAATACTAACAACATATTAAAAGGATTATACACTATTACCTAGTAGAATTTATTTTTTGGGATTGCAAGGATGATCCAACATATGGCAATTGAACAATGTAATACAGGCATTAACAGAATGAAGGGGAAAAGTTGCATGATCATCTCAATTGATGCTGAAAAAATATATAATAAAATTCAACACAACGGGGCATCTGGGGTAGCTCAGTTGGTTAAGCATCTGCCTTAGGTTTGGGTCATGATTCCAGGGTCCTGGGATGAAGCCACATCAGGCTCCCTGCCAAACAGGGAGCCTGCTTCTCCCTCTCCCTCTGCCTGCTCCTCCCCCCGCTTGTGCATGCACTCTCTCTCTCTCTGTCAAATGAATAAATAAAATCTTTTTTTTTAAAAAAGATTTTATTTATTCATTTGACAGACAGAGATCACAAGTAGGCAAAAGAGGCAGGCAGGGAGAGAGAGGAGGAAGCAGGCTCTCCGAGGAGCAGAGAGCCCAATGTGGGGCTCGATCCCAGTACCCTGGGATCATGACCTGAGCCGAAATCAGAGGCTTTAACCCACTGACCCACCCAGGCACCCCAAATAAATAAAATCTTTAAAGAAAATTTCAACACCATTTCTGGATTAAAACATTCAACATACTAGGAATAGAAGGTGACTATCTCAACATAATAAAAGTCTTATATGAAAATCCATAGTGAACATCTTAATTCATGGTGAAAGACTGAAAGCTTTTCCTCTAAGATCAGAAACAAGCCAAAGATGTTCATTTTTGCCACTTCTGTTTAATACAGTACTGGGAATTCTAGCCAGAGCAATTAGACAACAAAAAGACATCCAAATTGGTAAGGAAGAAGTAAAATGATCTCTGTTTACAGATGATATGATCTTCTATGTAGAAAACTAAAAATTCCACAAAATGATAAACTAATGATAAAACTAATAATGATAAAATGATAAAACTAATAAATGAATTCAGCAAAGTAGCAACTTACAAAATCAACACACAAAAATCAGTTGCTTTTCTATACACAATGAGCAATTCAAAAAAGGAATCATGAAAACAATTCCATTTATAATAGCATCAAAAGGAATAAAATAGGGGCACTTGGGTGGCTCAGGTCATGATCCCGGGGTCCTGGGGTGAGGCCCTTCATCAGGCTCCCTGCTCAGTGGGGAGTCTGCTTCTCCCTCTCCCTCTGCTGCTCCCTCTGCTTGTGCTCTCTCACTCATACTCTCTCTCTCAAATAATTAAATAAAATCTTTCTTTAAAAAAAAGAATAAAATACTTGGGAGGTACAAAACACCGTTACAAACACTGCTGAAAACTACAAAACTTTGCTGATAGATATTAAATATAAATACATTGAAACACACTTGTATTAATGGTCGAAAGACTTAATATTATTAAAATATCAATATTAACCAAAATGATCTACAGAGTCAATGCAATCCATATCAAAATCCTGATGATGTTTTTAAAGATTTTATTTATTTATTTGAGAGAGAGACAGTGAGAGAGAGCCACGAGCGAGGAGAAGGTCAGAGGGAGACGCAGACTCCCGTGGAGCTGGGAGCCCGATGTAGGACTTGATCCTGAGACTCCCGGATCATGACCTGAGCCAAAGGCAGTCATCCAACCAACTGAGCCACCCAGGCCTCCCCCAATGATGTTTTTAGTAGAAAGAAATATCCATCCTAAAATTTATGCAGAACCTTAAGTAGTCAGAATAATCTTGAAAAAGAAAAACAAAACTAAAAGACTCACAGTTCCTTATTTCAAAATTTACTACAAGGCTATGGAAGTTAAAACAGTGTGGTGTTGACATAGAGATTCATGTAGACAATGAAATAGAATAAAAAGCTCAGAAATAAACCTGCACATACATACTCAGATAAGTTTTGACAAGGGAGCCAAGACTATTCAATGGGCAAAAATACTCTTTTCAACAAGTGGTCCTGGAAAAACTGGATATTCATATGTAAAAGAATGCAGTTGGACATCTACCTAACACCATATTAAAAAATGACCTCAAAATGGAAGAAGGACAAAAATGAAAGACCAAAATCAGTAAAACTCTTAGAAGAACACAGCATCAAACCTTCACAGCATTGCATTTGGCAATGATTTCTTGGATATCACACCAAAGGCATAAGTAACAAAAGAAAAAATAGACAGGCTGGACTTTATAAAAGTTTAAAAATTTTTGTACACTGAAAGACACTGTCATCAGGGGTTGAAGGAGGGCGCTTGTTGTGGGGGGCACTGGGTGATGCATGGAAGTGTTGAGTCACTATGTCGCACACGTGAAAGTAACACAACACTGTATGTTAACTAACTGGGATTAAGACATAAAAATAACCCAAAATAAATAAAATGATGCTTCTCTTTGGAAATTGATCCCACACAAAAAAAGACAGTGTCAACAGAGTAAAAAGACAACCCACACAATGGGAGAAAATATGACTGGTAGGGATTAATATATTCAGAAAAGAGAACTCAGCACCCCAAATCAAAGAACCCAATTAAAAAACGGGCAAAGGACTCAAATAGCTGTTTCTCCAAAGAAGATATTCAAATAGCCAATAAGTGCATAAGAAGATGTTTCAAGATTACTAATCATTAGGGAGATGCAAATCAAAACTACAGTGAGATACCACCTCATGCCCATTAAGATGGTTTTGTAAAAGAATGAAAGTAAATGACAAGTATGGGTGAGAATGTGGAGAAGTTGTAACCCTTGGGCACATTGGTAAGAATGTAAAATGTTTCAGGTACTATGGAAAACAGTTTGACAATTCGTAAAAAAAAAAAATTAAAAATAGAATTGCCATATGATCAACCACTTCTATTTCTGGGCAAATATTCAAAAGAATTGAAAGCAGGGTCCCAAAGAGACATTTGTACACTCAGGTTCATAGCAGTATTATTCACAACATCTAAAACATGGAGGCAATCCTAGTTTCTATCAGTGGATGAATGGATAAGCAAAATATGGTATATACCTATAATGGAATATTATTCAACTTTAAAAAGGAAGGAAATTCTGATATATTCTACAGCATGGATGAACCTCAAGGACATTATCCTAAGTGGAATAAGCCAGTCACACAAAGACAAAAACTGTATGATTCCACTTATATGAGGTACTTACTCTGTTATCACGAAGTGGAAAGTAGAGTGGTGGTTGCCAGGTGCTGGAGGGAATGGAATGGGAGGTTATTGTTTAATGGTGTAGAGTTTCATTTTCCCAAGATGAAAGAATTCTGGAGATAGATGGTGGTACAATTGCACAACCTATGAATGTACTCAATGTCACTGAACTGTCCGGTTAAAATCGTCAAGATGGTAAATTTCATGTTGTGTGTATTTCACCACAATAAAAAGAATGGAGGCAAAAATAATGACTTTCTTTAGACATACAAAAGCGTAAGAACTCCATTTTAGATACAAAGACACAAATAGGTTACATATAAAAAGATGGGAAAAGGTAAACCGTTGCTAACACTAATAAAAGAAAGTAGACAAGATAAAGCTTTACACCAAAAAAGTAGTACAGTTACAAGAAGGTTATTTTATAATCAGAAAAGGTTCAGTACATCAAGAGGACATAACCATTATAAATTTTTATATACCTATTAACTGAGATTTAAATTATATGAAGCAAAAACTAATAGAACTACAAGGAGAAATGGAAAAAAATCTACAGTTATAGCCAGAGGTTTCAATATCTTTCTGTCAATACTTAATAAAATATATACACAGAAAATTAGTTAAGAGTGTAGAAGGCTTGGGGTGCCTGGGTGGCTCAGTCAGTTAAGCTTCTGACTCTTGATTTTGGCTCAGGTCATGATCCCGGATCTCATGATCCCATGAGATCAAACCCCAGATTGGTCTCCGAACTCAGCGAGATTCTCTCTTTCCTTCTCCTTCTGCTCCTTCCCATGCTTGTGATCTCTCTCTCTCTCTCAAATAAATAAATAAAATCTTTTTTAAAAGTATGGAAGGCTGAAATAGCACTACCAACCAACTCTACCTGCCATCTACAAATGACTCTATCCAACAAGTGCAGAATACAGATGTTTTGCAGATGCAAGGGCACATGGGATATTGGCCAAGCTAGACTATATTCTGGACCATGGGGTAAGTCTCCACAAACTTAAAAGGATTTAAATCTGCTCACATTGGAATTAAAGTAGGAAGGAGTAACAGAAAGATCTTTGGAAAGCCCACAAATACTTGGAAACAAAAAGACATACTTCTAAGCCACCCATGACTCTAAGAAGAAATCAAAAGGGAAAAAGTTATAAGCTATTTTTTTTTGAATGAAAATGATGAAACACTACGCAACAGCTTGTGGGACGCTCCAAAGCAGTGCTCACAGGGATATTCATAGCACTAGAGGCTTCCATTAGAAAGGAAGAGCACTCCCAAACCAATGATCTCCTCTCTTGCCTTAAGAAACTAGAAACAGAAAAGCAAATTAAGCTGAAAGTAAGCAGAATAAAACAAATATAAATACCACAGTGGAAATCAATGAACTAGAAGCACAGGAAATGAATGAAGTCAAAACCTAGTTCCTTTAGGAGATCAATAAGTATAGTAAATTCTGGGACATCTGGATGGCTCCGTTGGTTAAGCATCTGTCTTCGGCTCAGGTCATGATCAGGGTCTCCTCGGATCAAGCTCTGCACTGAGCTCCTTGCTCAATGGGAAGGCTGCTTCTCCTTCTACCTCTGCCTTTCTTCTCCCTCTGTCAGCTGCTCTCCCTGCTCTCTCTTTCTCTCTGTCAAATAAACAAAATAAGATCTTAAAAAAAATAGTAAACCTCAAATTGGACTGATTAAAAAAGAGGGGGTACAGTGATTTCTAATATCAGTAATAAGAGTAGCTTTTTGTTGTTTTTTTAAAGATTTATTTAGTTTAGAGAGAGAGTGGGATGGGGAGGGACAGAGGAAGAGGGAAAGAATCTCATGCAGATTCCACATGGAGCCTGGAGCCTGTCGCAGGGCTTGATTCCCCCACCCTGAGACCATGACCTGAGCTGAAACCAAGAGCTGGACATTCAACCGACTCAGCCACTCAGCCTCCCCAGCAATGAGAGTGCCAGCATCACTAGAGACTTTAAATATATATTTTTTAAGATTTTATTTATTTGACAGACAGAGATCACAAGTAGGCAGAGAGGCAGGCAGAGAGAGAGGAGGAAGCAGGTTCCCTGCTGAGCAGAGAGCCCGATGCGGGGCTCCATCCCAGGACCCTGGGATCATGACCTGAGCTGAAGGCAGAGGCTTAACCCACTGAGCCACCCAGGCATCCCGAGACTTTAGAGATATTAAAAAGACAATAAGAGAATTTCAGGGTGCTTGGGTGGCATAGTTGGTTGAGTATTTGACTCTTGGTTTTGGCTCAGGTCATGGTCTCAGGGTTGAGGGGTATCGAGCCTTGTGACAGATTCTGCATTCATTGTGGAGTCTGCTTGAGATTCTCTCACTCTTTCCTTCCTCCACTCTCTTCTTCTCTAAAATAAATAAATAAATCTTTTAAAAAAAGGTAAGAGAATCTTATGAACGACTCTATATCAATACATTCAATATTTTAGATGAAATGAACAAAATCTTTGAAAGTCACAAACTATCAAATCTCATCCAAGAAGTAGGTAACCTGAATTTCTCTATGTCTTTTAAAATAATTGAATTTGTAATTAAAAACAGTCCCACAAAGAAAACTGCAGGCCCTGGTGCCTTTTAGTGAATTCTATCAAACATTAAAAAAAGAAATAACACTAATTTTATAAATCTTTTCTAGAAAATTGAAGAGGAGGGAATATTACCACTTATGAGGTTAGCATTGCCCTGATATCAAAACAGAGAAAAGCACTACAATAAAAGGAGGCTACAGATCAATTCCTTCATGAATTATGTGTATTTTACTACAAAAAAAAAATGAAGGCGAAGAGACTTTTTCAGACATGCAAAAGCTATAGACTAATATTCTTCATATTTAGATGTAAAAAAATTTTAAGCAAAGTCTTAGGAAACTGAATCCGATAACATTTAAGAAAGATGATATATCATGACCAAGATGGTTTAACATTTGAAAATTAATCAATGTGATTGACCATATTTGAGAACAAGGCACAAAACCCTATATGATCACCTTAACTGACACAGAAAAAGCACTCGCTAAAATTCAATATCCTTTCCTGATACAAAAACATTCTCAACTAATTAGTCCTAGAAGGGAACTTCTTTAACTTGAGAAATGTATGGGTAATATCACATTTAATGGTGGAAGACTGAATGCATTCCTCCTAAGATAAGGAAGAAGACAAGGATGTCTACTCTCACGCTACCATTTAGTTCTATATTGGAGGTTCTAGCCAATGAAATGGGGAAAAGAGAATGGGAAATGAGAGAGAGAAGAGAGAAGAAGAAGAGAAGGAGGAGGCAGAGAAGGAGGGAGAGGAGAAAAGGAGAGGAAGGGGAAGGGAGGAGGTTGGGTGAAGGGGAGGGAGGGAGGGAGGAAGAAAGAAAGAAAGAAAGAAAGAAAGAAAGAAAGAAAGAAAGAAAGAAGAAAGGGCATCTGTATTGGAAAAGAAGTAAAAATATCTTAATTTGTAGATGACATGATTGTCTATGTAGAAAATCTGATGGAATCTATAAAACAACCACTAGAATTAATAAGACTGGAAGGGTGGCAGGATACAAGATCAATACAGAGAAATTAATTATATTTTTATATACTAGCAAGGAACAATAGAAATTAAAATTAAAAATACCATTTATACTAACATGAAAAAAATACTTAGGAATAAATCTGGCAAAAGATGAGTGAGAGCTGAAAACTACAAAACATTGCTGAGAGAAAGAGAGAGCTATGCCTTGTTCACGGGTCAGAAAACTCAGTATTTTTAAGATGTCTTCCCAAATTTATCTACAGATCAAAGCAACCCCAATCAAAATCCCCGAGGCCCTTTTTTGGTTGAAATTGACAGGCTAATTCTAAAATTCATTCAGAAGTGCAAAGGGGGAAGTACAAGAGCCAAAACAACTTTGCAAAAGACACATTTAGGGTTTAGGATGACTTCAAGCCTTACAAAAAGCCGCAGTAATCAAGAGAGTGTGGTACTGATGTAAAGATCCAGGGATGAATGGAACAGAATAGAAAATCCCGAAATGGGGCTCTTACCGTATATGTGGACAACCGACTTTTGACAGAAGGGCAAAGATGGAGAAAAGATAGTTGTTTTAACAAATAGTGTTGAAACAATTGAATATCCACGTGCAAAAAATGAACTCTGATTTATAACCCTCATCATAATACAAAATGTAACCCAGAATGGATCATACACCTAAATGTAAAATATGAAGCCAAATAAATTCCAAAGAAAACATGAAAGAAACACAGGAGACAAATTTTGAGCTTGTGTTCAGCAAAGATTTCATACAAATGACATCAAAACCCTAGAAGCAAAAAAAATCAGTAAATTGGACTTTCTCAGTGTTAAAAACTCTATTCTTTTTTGTTGTTGTTGTTGTTAAAGATTTTATTTATTTATTTGGGGACAGAGATCACAAGTAGGCAGAGAGGCAGGCAGAGAGAGAGAGGAGGAAACAGGGTCCCTCCTGAGCAGAGAGCCCGATGTGGGGCTCGATCCCAGGACCCTGAGATAATGACCTGAGCCGAAGGCAGAGGCTTTAACCCACTGAGCCACCCAGGTGCCCCCAAAACTTCTATTCTTTGAAAGAATATTATTAGAGATAAAAATACAAACTACAGAATATGATAGTTTTCACTCACATATCTGATAAAGGCTTTGTTTCTAGAATATATAAAGAGCTTTCAAAATTTAATAATAAGAAGACAAGTAAACCAATAGAAAATGCAGAAGATTGGAAGAAACCCTTCACCAAAGAAGACACCTAGCAAATAAGCATGTGAAAAAAATGCTCAGAATCATTAGGCATTAAGGCAATGCAACTTAATCCCCCAGCAAGTTACCTCTAATCACCTATTAAAATGGTTAAAAGGGGGGCGCCTGGGAGGCTCAGTCGGTTAAGCAACCAACTCTTGGTTTCAGCTCAGGTCATGATCTCAGGCTCCTGAGATGAGCCCTGTGTCGGGCTTGGCACTTAGCACAGAGTCTGCCTCAGATTCTCTCTCCCTCTCCATCTGCCCCTCTCCTGCCTCATTCATCCTCTCTCTAAAAATAAAGAAAATCTTTAAAAAATTAAAATAAAATAAAATAGTTAAAATGAATAAGACTGACCATACCCAGTGTTGGTGAGGACGCTGTTAAACCAGAATACTTACTATACTGCTGATTCGAGAAACAGTTTAATGGTTTCTTAAAAAATTTAAACGTGCACCTGTTGTACAATCCAGCCATTCTACTCCTAGGGAAATAAAAGCATGTGTCCATCCAAAAACTTGAACATGAATGTGCATAGCAGCTTTATGTTTAACGACCGAATAACGCTTAGCAAAAGAAAGGAATGAGCTGCGGATACACACAAGGACATGGGTGAATCATAAAATCCTTACGCCAAGTGAATGATGCCCGACATAAAGAGGTGTATGAGCGATAGGAGTCATATGAGTCAATGTATATAAAACTCTAGAAACGGTAAACTAATCTGTGGAGACAGAAAGCAGATCAATGGTTGCCTGGGGACCAGGGGCAAGGGGTGTGCAGGAGGGAGTATAGAATCAGGAGGAAATTTGGAAATTTGGGGACGCGATGGATGGGCTCACTACCTTGACTGCGGTGATGGTTTCCGGATTATGTATGTGGGCCCAAACTTAGCACAATATGCTCTTCAAATATGTGTGATTTATTGCTTCTCGTTACACCTCAATAAAACTGTTTGTTGTTGTTGTTGTTTTGTTTTTAAAAAGAAGGTAGTGAAGGCAAAGGGATGGGAACGTGCACCAGGTATAGGTTACAGAGGTCTGGAGAGGAGGACACGGGGGTTCTAAGAAGGGAGAAGTTTCTGCATGACTGGAGAACATGGCAGGAAGTTGAGAGTAGGGAGACATGAAACTGATTATTGGTCCCTTGGGATGTGCTTATAATTTCTTTTGTGCCTCCTTCAGGATCTCCGGGAAGCTTTGGACAGTGCCCAGGCCTGCCACACTGCGATCCTGTTTTTTCTTCTTGCAGGCCCCCGTGACACTCAGCCATTCCATGGAGGTGTTCAAGTGAGCCCTCTCCTGGGTTCGGGGCTCCGAATAATTAGGCAGGGCTCAAAGGAAGGGGGTTGTCAACTGGAAGGAGAGGATGGGAGGTGCCCACTATTATGAGTTCAGAAGCTGGAAGGGGTGGCCTGGGGATGGGCAGGGAGATGGGCCCCAGACCATGTCCCAGAGTTGCCTCAGAGCCTCTTTCCCAGCTTGTTCACAAAAGCCAATGTGCAGAGGATTTGTATAACCAAGTCTGGTTTGCTGAATGAATAGTCAGACACACTTCTGTCTAGCCTTGTTCTCTGCAGCTGTGTCAAGTGCAAGGCTGGGTGGGGAGGTAGGGCACTAGGCAAGCATAGTTTGAGAAAGCCCATGCATTTGCTGGAGAACTGGCCCTAACAGGGCAAAGAGTAGAACAGGGGAACGGAAACTTCTAAAACACCCCTCAGTAGCTAGGTCAGCTGATCATTTGGTGGGCTGATTTTCCCCAGCCTGATTTTTGTGAATCAGCGTGCTGCCCCTAGGAGGAACTGACAAACAGTGATGTGATGTGATCCCCCAGACAGGGTTGTGAGTGGGGCATTATCTGGAATCCACTGTGGGCCTAGGCTGTGCTGGGGGTGCCTGATGAAGACACAGAGAGGGGAAAAGGACAAGTAGGATCTTGCATGAGACAAGGAAGACAAGAAAAATCAATATTGAACATGGTCAGCAAACAAGATGGTCTAAGAATGAATGGCAATGGGGTAACATAAAAGATGATACAGGGGTTCAGCAGAGGAAAAACTGGGCCACAGGGGCAGCAGGTGACTGTGAATGTCCTTTTAGGGAGACAGGATCAACATCGGCCTACAAGATGAATTTAGATTTGGATGGGGACAGGAAAGAAGGGTATTCCAGGTGAAGGGAAAGGCCCAGAGCTGAGGCTAAGAGATGAGAGGTACAATGACCAGCATGTTCTGTATCATGTCACTATCAGGTAGAATTCCCTTCCAAATGATCCTGTATAATATTAAAATCAGCCCTTGATAAATGGTATGCAGCCAGGTTGGAAATGCCAACAGTGGTTGGGATTATGGGTGATAGGGTTTGCTTGTTTGTTAATGTATTTTCTAGTGATTTTTCCACTGAGAGTGTATATTACTTGTGTATTTGAAAAAAAATGTTATGAATCTGCAAACCAACAAACCTAACCTGTTTCTCTTCAAGACCAGACCTTCCTGGGACAGTGGCTGGAAGACAGACCGGCTCTCCCTGCGAGATGGAAGCCCAGGGGTGTCCAACCTCCATCTGTCTGTGAGGCTTCCCAGGGGCCTTGCATGCTCCTACCAGGCCATAGGCTGGACTGGACGTAGGCCAGCGGCAGGAGAACCTGCTCGGGCTGGCATTGCGAGGTGCCAGGCGCACCTGAGCAACCAGGCAGGTGTGACAGATGCCCTGGACCACATGGAGCTGGCTGTGCCTTGTGCACACACCACCGTCCCATCCCACCTCCCCTCTCCAAACCTCCCTCTGCTTCCCGGCTAGCTCAGGTGTGGTGCATCTGTGGCCCACTGGCAGCTTTCTTGCCCGCAGTGCTAGGGAGCTGTCAGGTTAAAAGCTGGCTTGCTCCATTTGATCCCACATGTGAGCTGTTTTATTTCCCTCTCTCTCCCTTACATGGCTTCGGTGTGCTTTTATAAATATTTCACTAGCCTTGCTAAAGTCTATTTCATCTCTCTCTTAAATTTATTAAATATAAATGCAGCAACAACTCCAGCATAAGTCTCTCTTTGCTGTCAAAATCTCAGGCTCCCGTGGAAGTAAATATAATTTGCTTTGTTTACTGTGGGTAATTTGGAGCCCTGTCTTCTGTATCAGCACCGCCCGTGCCCCCCAAATTTCTCTGCTGTCATTACCAGGGTCTGCCGCATCCTCATTGGGTCACAGGGACCCGGTGCCCTCTCTGAAGATGGTCTGACAAAGAAACAGCAGGGGCTGTTCTCTGAGACTTGCCCAGCCAGAATCCCTTGGTTTGTTGGTCTCCAGAAGTCACCCCCAATGGGCAAAGGGGCACCTGGACTCATCACCCCAGACCCGTGCAGGCCTGGCGGCCTGTCTGAGCTGTGCTTTGGCCCTGCCTCTTTTGGAGAACAGGCCCATGGGCACAGCTGGTAACCTGGCCAAAAGAGACGGGTCTGAAATCGTTGAGGGGGTTGACATCCCTCTAGCCCCCCACCCCAGACCTGCAGTCAACAGAACCAGGGGCAGGGCAGGAATTCTGGTCTCCAAAAGCAGGCCTTGAGCAACTCCCCCCCACCCCCAGCCCCCTGCCAATTCCTTTGTTCTTTGTTAATTGCAAAATAAACACAACCCTGCCCACCAACTGTGGAGAGAGATTTCTGCCAACCTGGGTAGCCAGGAGGTAGTGGCAGAGTTTGGTGCCCCTGGGCACGTGTGATGTCCTGGAGGACGTCAGGACCTGGGAAGATCACCGTGTCAGAGGGCGGAAGCACCCAGTTTGGGGCTTGCAAAGTCAGGTGCCCCCACCCCCGCCCCACCCCGAGGGCCAGCGGGTAATGGGAATGGGACGCTAAGATGGAGAGGCAAGCAAGCTTTATTTGCATCTGGAATCAGTAAGAGGAGTTCCTTCTTTCACAAAGAACTGGGCCTCTTTTACAAGGAAATGTGCCTTTCCCCGTTTTTCTTTCCAGTAAAAACGGCCGCCTCGGTCTATCATGCTTTTCTCTATTTTTGTAGCGACATTGATGCAGAACGTACTGCATTTCCTTTGTCTGTAAGTCAGACGGCAAGGCTCGGCCCAGAACCCTGCTCCTAACTCATGGCCTAGAACCTTCCACCAAACTTGCTGAAATGAAAGCAGGTGCTTAACACTGGCGGCTCCCAGGGACTCAGATCTGTGTGAGACCCTCCCTCGCTTCAGAACAGGGGCTCTCACTGTGCTTGTGCCCCCTGGGGTCTCTGGGTTATCAGAGTGCAGATTCAAGAAGGCTGCTTTGTGGGCTCAGAGATTTTCTGCCTTCGAGTCCCATTTAGGTACATCAGGGTAAGAGAATTTTTACCCCAGGAGGTGACAGGAGTACGTTTTGGGCGCGGATTGGAGACCTCTTCCATATTGTATCAACCTATCAATGATCAAAATCAGCTTCCATTGAACGAAATTATTTTGTATAATTACTTTGCTTTAAAAACGTTAGAAGGGTTTTAGAGTCTTACTTTTGACATTATTCGATTATTAGTGGTTCGGATTTCCTAATTCTCTTTTCATGTTTTAGTCAATACCCTCGTTCTGTTTGTTTGTTGTTTGGATCTCTCGCATGTTTACTGGCCCCAGAGAAAGCCTCGGACTCCACCGCTTGCCCCAGGGTAAAGCGAGCTGAGCCCGCGGGTCTGGCACGGGAGAGCCGGCAGGAGGGGTTTCAGGGTGGGTGCGAGGAAGCCAGTCGCCCCCGGCCACCCTGCCTTCTCGGCGAGGTCTCCGGGGTGGTGGTGGGGGGAAGCACGCCCCTGGCGGACCCCCGCCGGCCTCCGCTCCCCGGCTGCGTGGGCGGCTGCGCGTCCCCCGAAGGAAAATGACGCGGGCAGTGGCGGGCTCCTGTGTCAACCGCATGATGGCTTTCAGTCGTGGGGCTGGTGGCTTCCTGCCTCGCCTTGGGAGCGAGGCTATTTCAGGATCTCGCTGCTCCCCTTCTGTTCCAGGGCGGGAAGGATGGAGGGCGGGCAGCGGAGGAAGGCGGAGCTAGAGTGTCTGCTCCCGCCAGGTGTTTTTCGGAGGCAAACTTTTCCTCCCCTGTTTCTGCTGCCCACTGCTGGTGGAATGGGCTTGTCGCATTAGCATAACTTTCTCGGATAGGCTTTTTATTCACTTTTTTTGGAGTTAAAAATAGAAAAGCCAAGTCACGTGCTGCTCCAGGTGAGGGAAGTGGCCAAATAAGGCAAAATCGCCCCTGCATTTTACCGAGTAAAATTTACCTCGAAGATCCTGTGAACTATTGGAATCTAGTAGGTCCTGAGAGTGTAATTAATTTTGTTTCTTGGGCGGTTTAGCTGTGGCTTCCCTTTCCAGGCGGGGGGTGGGAGCCAAGGAAGGGTGACAGCGTGAACAAAGGCCCCTCTGTCTGTACGCCTGTTTTTCTGTCGCTCTGTCTGGCTGGGCTCACTTCGCTGAATTTGGGTAAGACAGCTTGCCATAGATATGAGTCACTTCTATTGTACTTGCCCATGATTCTTTTATTTTGTCAAAATACCCTCACACCTGTCAATCCCTGGGAGGTCCAGAGGCACAGAGCTGAGATCTCTGTGTTTCCTAGGAGGACACTGAGACAGGGGAAGGGCAGCCCTTTGCCAGGTCGCACACAGAGTCAGTGTCTCTGGCCCCCTGTGTGGGCTCTTTCCACTGTCCCATACCACCCCTGGCCCTGGGTTGGATCCCCAGTTCCTTGGGAGGGAAGAGGCCTGGGAAGGGCCCAGACTGGGGTCTTCCCCAGCGGTGGCCCCAGGGACTTTTAATCCGTTAGGGTGGCAGTGGTTCTCATGTGGGAGCAACTTAGCCTCTTGGGGGACATTTGGCAAGGTCTGGAAACATTTTCTGTTGTCACAACTGGGGCTTGCTACTGGCATCTAGTGGGTAGAGGCTGTTAACCTTCTTCAACACACAAACAAGGCCCTTGTCCTCCGTGACCGAGAACCTGGGGAGCCCAGAGTGACAAGTTGAGGAACTGCGGGTCAGGGCAATGGACTCCTTGGTACCCTCAGCTCCCAACATCAGCCACCAGATGTGGGCTGCTCCAGGGCCGGGGTGTCTATGCGTGAACCATCTCTTAACCAGGAGTGACTCCAGGGAGATCAGGGCCAACTGTCTCCTAGATGCTGTCTGCCAAGTGCTTCAGCTCCAGGGGTGGGGGGCACCAGGGCATCCACCACAAGGGGCTGGAGCCCTTGTCCAGCACAGTGCCTCCCTCCTCGTGGCATGGGGTCTCCATGGAGCCCCGGGTTGAACCACAGGCCTAAAGTTCCCAGCAGAGTAGGAGTGAAAGTCACAACTGGCAACACCCAGACATGTTTTGTGTAGGTGCGACAGCCCCAAAATATTTGTTGAAGATTTTTTTTTTTTAAGCCATCTGTGTACACAACGTGGGGCTCAAACTCACAACCTCAAGATCAAGAGTCGCAAACTTTACCGACTGAGCCAGCCTGGAGCCTCAGAGATATTTTTAATCAGTCGCCTCCAATCTTACAAAAAGGAGATTTCATACAAAGCTCTGAATTTCTATTTTCATTGAATCTTTGGGAGATTCTGCAACAGAGAGCTACATTCCTGGGGTGCTGCTGAGGGCTGGCAGCAGGCAGCTGGGGTCCCTTTTACAAAGTGGATGGTCTTGCCCCTCTACTGCACTACATCTGGCCCATGACCCTTGGTTACACTTCTGGGTCAGGAGACTTACCCCTCGACACAAGCTACTGCTGGGGCCAGTTTCTGGGGAAGCGCTGGCGGTTTCTCCCCTTCACCAGTCCTCCCTGGCAGACTGAGCCCTGGGTTTTGCCTCTTCAGTGATCTCAGGGCCTTTCTCTCTGCCTGTGTCCCCCTGTGGCTTTTAAGGAAAATCTCAAAAATCACAACAAATGCTTCTCAATGAAAACCAACGGGAACAAATCTGCCCTTTGTTCGGGGACGTCCCCGCCCTTCTGGCTGGCTCTGAGGCTGCAGGCGCAAGCAGGTGCCGGCTCAGCCACACGTCACCCTCCCTCTCCAAGTGGTCTTGGGTTTTCGTGGGTGACTCCATTGTTAGGAGCAAGCCCGAACCATGGGGCGAGGATGGCTGACAGGTTTTTGAGCGCGTTTGCGATCGCGCGAGGTAACAGCTTCATTCCTCAGCGATGAGTGACCCATATTTCCTAACGTGATTTCCCTGCTGTAACTCAAATTGAGTTCATGTTATTCTAATGATATCAGTTGACCTTGAGAATTAGACCAAGAAGCCTGGGGTTATTCTTCCAACTTCCACTGCAGATTCTTGTGATGTGTTTGGAAACACAATCTGCTCCGCATTGCCCTGAAGTGGGCAGGGGGAAAAATAGAAAACAAAGATTCTGAGCTGCTCTGATTTGCAGAAAATGCATCTGGGCCATTTCAGATCATGGGGTGGGGGAATCCTTCAAATTATGGGGGGACTCCTTCAGATCATGGGGGACTCCTTCTGATCCTAGGGGACGCCTTCGGATCACAGGGGGCTCCTTCTCTCTCAGTCCTGCTCCCGCTACCGTGAGCAGCTGGCATTCTCCCTGCACCCGTGTACAGCTAGCTAAAGACCAAGATTGGGCCTCCTTTGCCCCTCCCCTTTCCAGGTCCTTGGATCTTCCTTGCTGCCATGAGCCCTCAGTGAGGTCCTATGGGGCTTCCTGTCCTAGACTATCTCTGCTCCCAACCCTCGCCCGGCCAGGTCAATCTCCCGAAACCAGAGTGGGTGTCCTGCCATTTCTCTCACTCCTTCATTGGCTCCCCATTGCCTGCTGGTAAAGCCCAAACTCCTTACTTGGCATTCAAGGCTCTTCATTCCAGGCCAGCCACCTCTCCAGTCCTTCCAGCCGGCCCCACCGAGAAGCACAGGGTGCAGAACATCTGTGTGGCTTGGTCTACACCATGTTTTTATACCGCTGTGCCTTTGCTCATGGGTCCTCTCCTCCCAAAACACTCCTGACCTCCTTGCTCATCGTATCTGGACAAGCCCAAATCTTGCTCCTTCTGCATTTACTTGTTTATGCAACATTTCTGGAACTCTGACTCTATCCTGGACATCAGTATTAAACCTGGAAGGAGAGCCAGTAACTAAGAATGCAGATTTAGAAAAAATAGCAATGAAATCTCTAATGTGATCAGCTTTGGAGGGGACGAACAGTGTGATATTCGGGAGCACTTGCAGGGAGGGCTCTTGCGCTGAGGGGGCTCAGGGAATGCCTGAGAATAAGTTTTGGGCTGAGAGCAGAAGGATCAGAAGGGAGCAGCCCTGCAGAGACATGAGGGAGCCCAGGCCCACAGGCCCCGGGGAGGGAAAGGGCAAGGTTGTTCTATAAGAGTTGACAAAGTGCGTTTCTGTGTTTTAAGGTGAGTGGCTCTGCCCAGGGGGCTCCTGTGTCCCTGAAGGCGGACTATGTCCTTGGCAAGTTACCTAACTTCTCCATGTCTCAGTTTCCTCATCTGTAAGATGGGGACACATTATAAGGAGTAAGCCAATTCTTGCGTGCGTGTTCATTCACCTGAGTAGTGGAGGAACTTTTGCCTGCTTTATGTAGGTTTTCATTTTTTTCAAATTCTAACAGAACAAAATGCAATTGGAAGCCAGTAAGCAGCAGTTCATAGAACAGAACGGATTAGAATAGAATAGAAGAGAATTGATAGCATGGATGTGACCCTGGGAAAAGCTGAGTTGAGCTGCCCTTCCTGAGCCCCAGGCTCATTTTCTGGGTGGTGAGAGGGTGCAGCTCTTTCCTGGCATTTCCCGAATTTCCACTCCCAGTGCCCCTCACGGGGGCTGGGGGGATCAGACCACCTGAGATGTGCCCCCTCCTCTGGGCGCCACCGAGCCCCCGCTTGGGGAGGGGGGTGGAGCAGTGGCACCAGGGCTGGTGGGGTGTGTGTGATAAGCCAGGATACAATGTGGCTGCTAGCTTTGCCCTTGTGCAGCAGGAAAGTGACACGAAGCATGCAGAGCTGGCAACCCCGCATCCCCCAAGGGGTCCGCTCTTTTGGAAACAGCACCTCTCCCATCTCGGAGGAGGAGGAAGAAGCAGCTTGGCGGGATGGAGGAAAATACTCTATTGTCAGGGGAGAGATGAGATGAGGCCACTGGGGGGAGAATAAACAGAGTCCACAGGAGACAGAGAGACAGGGACACACACGGGTGGAGAGACAAAGAGACGGAGCAAAGACTGGGAGACACACAGGGAGAGGCAGACAGAGAGACAGAGACAGCAGAACAGGAACAAACTGAGCCTGAAAGACCCAGAGACACAGAAAGGGACAGGCAGGAGGAAAGAACCAGAGACGGAGGCAGACCTGGGGTGAGGAGGCCATGGTGAGATAGAATAAAACAGCCACCGGCTTCCAAGGTTGAGGTTGGGGAAGTTCTCTCTGTTGCTGCCACACCCAGCGCCCTGCCCCCCAGCACGGTCACATCTGTGCGCACACATGCACTCACACACTCTCCCCATGCCGAGTCACATTCCTGTCCCCCACACCCAGATCATCTCCCTTGTTTCCTGTCCTCCTTTGTGCCATTTGCATTGGAATCTGTTGGCTGAGAGCCTGGGGAGCATGTGCTGTCTCCTCAACGCAGCTTTGCATTTCCTGGTTTGATTTTAGCAAACGTCCCGAACTTGGGTCCTGGTGTCCCTCTGTGCCCTCACTGCTGCCCCTTGGCTGGGTTTCTATGCGACTGCGTGGCTGGGGCCATCCTCTGGGGGCCTGTGGGGCCAGCTCAGCTGCCACCGCCACCACCATCTCTCTCCCGGTTCCCGCTCCCTGAATTATTGCAGCGGGTTTAGCCTGGGGCTTGTTCCATGGGAGGCCAGAAGCTGGGGGACCCAGGGAGGCTCTTCATAAGCTCAAAACTTGGAATCGGCTCTTTCTTCTAGCTTTCTTGAGACTGAGTTGCCTGGGCTCCTGTTGCAACCCCTTACTCACCCCCACCCCACTATTGACACTGTCCCCTGTGGCACCGGGATGCAGGGGTGTGGGGTGGGGTGGTGTTGGCTTGCCCTTTGCTAGGTCCAGGCTGGCCTCTCTGACAAGGAAGTGTCAGAGCTGGGGGAAATCAGATCGCAGTAGTGATGTCCAACGTGAATGGGTCTCACCGGGTGCAAAGCACTCTGCCCACATCATTGCATTTACTCCACAGCCCCGTGAGACCGGTGTGGTTACTTTCCTCATTTTACAGATGCAGAAACTGAGGTTCAGAAAACAGGTCTTTTGCTCAAAGTTACCTGGCTCTGATTCTAAAACCTTCACTCCTAAATGGTGTGTGTAGGAATGACTTTTGCTTCCATTCAGGGTTTCTTTCCTCTGTGAGTATGGGCAGGAGGATCTGCGAGCCCATCACTAAAGGGTGGCACGGCCTCAGCACGCCTGATGGCAGCTGTGTCCCGTTCCTGAATGGTGTGCTTGTTCAAAGTGTGTTCTCGGCTATTACCTCATGTGGTCCCCGTGAAATGCCTGTGGAGCAGGTTAGGGTAATCCATGTGAGAGATGGGGAGGCTGAGGCCCAGAAAGGCCCACTCTTTGAGGGCTGAGGCTGAAAATGCAACTCTAAAAAAAAAAAAGTTTTTTAGAGGAAGAGAGAGAGAATGAGTATGCACAAGCAGTGGGCAGGGGTGGGGGGAGAGGGAGAAATGAGTATGCA